>VTPC01090618.1:192087-329117 GCA_011009095.1 Ignelater luminosus
ATTATTGGAGACAAAGATGACTAATATTCTGCCTTACATGATACTCTCTCAATGCTACTATGCACTGAATCCACCTCTTGCACACATGAATGCCCAGGTGTGGAATATTTCATTGTAACCTTTCTTAAATTTGGATGTAGTTTCAGAAAGCTTTGAACAGCAAACGACATTATTGAGTTCCTGTTCTGTGGAACACAGCTGTCGCTCCATAATATAATTTCTTCTATGTTCGGATGGTCTTCAATTACATTTTGTAAGATTTTATAAAGAGCGCTTGTCAAATCTTTTCGACCAGTTAAGTGTTCACTCCATAAAGCACAGTAAACTTGTTTCGTAATAGATAGATGTGCTGTTAATTTATATACAGACAACTTGCTTTTGTAGAAAAACTTGCTAATCTCTGCTTTTGGACAAGTTAAAACATTCTGCAGATCAAAAGTTAGAACTGCAGTTTTTCCTTCTCTATCTTTTTGTCGTTCTTCTTTGGCCTGCATTCTTCTCTAAAATGTGGTTCTGGTAACGGCCCTTATCTTCATCAGTCAGTCTATCTTCTTCTGTACACAACTTATTCAATTTACATACATCACACTTATCTTTTTTTGGCTTCTGAAAGTGAATATTAAATTCAGTGCAAAATAGTTACGTGTACTGATTTTCCTTTACTGGTACAAATTGTTTCTCAGTGGCAAATTTAACGTAGAGTTCATACATCTTTTTTATATTTAAAGTTGATTCCACGTATTCTCTTTGTGTCCTAGCTCTACAGTAATGACTGTCGATTCCAGGAAAAGAGTTGACGTGGTCCCGTACTAGTTGTTTATCAGCCGCTGGTATACAATATTTTGTGTGACTACCTTGTAAACTCTTCCTAGGAATATCACAAGTTCCGTTTTTATGTGAATGAGCATTGTAAATTGAAGTCTGACTAATTGACAGTGTGCCCAAACAGAAATTTTTACAAACCTGGATTTTTGTCGAATTTACATTAAAAAAATATTTATAAGTTACTTTCCTTCTTGAATTTTCATTATTCTTGCCTTTCAAGCTCGCATTTTGATGTAGATGCCAAGATAAACATTTTTTTAGCTTCCGCTGGCAATGCATAATATTCTCTAACGATTTCTTTTCTTTCAGTGTCCGATATTTTCTGACTGCATTTGTAATGGCATTTTCTTACACAATCTTTTGAACTTTTTATTTTCTTTGCTGGTACTAACTTTTTTCTGGAAGATATGTATTCTTCCCCATTGTTGTGTTTTTTTTACGTAGATTACATGCCCACGTATTAAAATCTCTCTTACGTTTTCGAGATCTGTTAACTGGACCCACTACCTTTTTCTTCGTATTAGCACATTCATTTAAGTTTACTTCAGCCTGTCGACTGACAGTTTCTTCAACAGTTTCTTCTTGGAAGATGTGGAAATGCTACCTTCGTTTCTAAAATATTAAAATAAATCTGAAAATGCATGCACTTAACCTCACTATTTGATTTGTATACCTTTCTTCCAAATCCGAAAGCAGGTATTCTTTGTCCACATCTGAATCATATCCATCAAAACTATATGGATCATCGTTAGCATTCGATTCTTCCATTTTAATAATTTTTATTTACAAAATGTTGGAAAAATACAACAACTAGTATACACATGTGTAATCACAGCATTGTAGTGTCACCACAATATCTACTGCAATGATTCTCTATTATAACCCAAAGTTGTATGTTGCACATGCAACTATGTGCCACCGAGAACACGCGTCAATGAGAAAACGAAATTGTATGATAGAACATACAATTTGATTTTCTTTCAGAACGTTTTGTGAAACAAAGATAGATGATATGTGAACAAAATATAACAGAAATGAGATAACATACAAGTATGTTATATAAACCATAATATAGTCTAATGAACATATAACTTCATGTTGTCAGTAACTTCAAATTTTTAAAATTGTAACATACAACTGTATAACACCGAGGTAGCGCAATATAGAAACTACAATAGGCTATAACTCAAAATAATTCCAACAAACTATTATATAGGGTGTCCCGTAAAGCCAATGAAGCTTCATGTAGCAGCCTTTTAATGTATGTCGCTGCAAGGAGAATTTGAATTTGGGAATTTATCAAATCAGTAGGCTAAAATGTTAATAATCATTTTAAAAACTAGTATTTCTGGTTGATACGTCCATTTGTTCTGTTACCACATGTCACTCTTGAGAAGACGTATGAAACAATTGCCAACATTTGAACATAATTTTTATTACAAAAAATACAGAAATAATAATCGTAACACAACACAGAAAAATGTATTTGATAAATTATTTTTTCTTCAGTCTTTCTCTCATTGTCTGAAGACTTATTTCGTCTTCTGAAGAGTATTGTTCAGATTCTTCACCCATATTTAAGTTTTTATAATAATTATGATATTGCCATGGTACAACGTCGGCTTGACAAAGCTCCATTAAATTCATATATTTTTTGAGATCTATTTTTAACTGCAATCAATGTTTGACTTGGACGCCCTCTTTTTGTCCGATATTGCATGTCAAGTTCTGTGTAAATAACATACCAATACTCGTTTTTGTAATATAGACTATTAGGAGTTTCTCCAATTAAGATTGCTTTTATCTATGACAGTATGGGAACTTGGCAATGCTGATTCTTTGTACTGCTTGAAATCTTTGAAGTCTGTGTGTTTTAGTTCATCATGGACTGTATAAGGTTTGCCTCTTCTCTTTGCAAGTTTTACGACAGTATACCAATCACTTGGCAACATAATGTTTACGTTTTTAGAAGCTGCCTCAATAGTGGCGTGCATTGAGTTACACTCCATGTGCGTATGGCCAGCTTCTAAGAACTTAATTTCGAAGCTTTTCAGTGTGCTTTTACTTAAGCAATAGGATAACATAGAAGCTACTATGGAGTTTCTGTTTTGTCGAGGACAATTATCACTGTAGTGTCAAATGTTTAATACTGGCTGCTAAGTTATCTATAAATACAGGGTGGTCCAAGATTCCGTTCTAGTAAGATAATAGCTTTATGTTAGGAAATAACAACAAACTGAGAGCAGAAAGCGACATAGTGCCTCTGGAAGCATAACCTAAAAATATTTTGAATTATACAGGGTGTTCGACTTGTTTGTGGCAGCATCTTACTTTATTTTTTCTAATGGAGCACCCTTTATATTACTTCATTTTTGGATTACCTATTACATTTAGATTCAGTTTTATAAACCATATGTTTGGTCTAAATTGCGCCGTTTTCGAGATATTTAATATTTTTTAAAAAAATTTAGTTTTACATTGTTTTAGAAATCTTGAAATATCGCTGGAACTAAACTGGATACGAAGATACGGTTTGATCATCGTGTCAAATACGGGCTGCTACATCAATTGTGTTACAAATAACTTTGTTAACGATTACTATGGTCCTATTATAGATCATTGAAAATGAAGATCTTCAACCACGAATAACGATATTTTTAAATAGAACGATATGAAAGGGTATTTTTGAATTAATCATACCTTTTGCTAAAGCCATTGTACCTTGATTACAGTTCATTACTACATTAAATAAATGCACAATCGACACAAATTACAGGAAAATTCATTAGCATTCACTGACTGGACTGACACATAACCACCTCTGTTTTTGTTTATGATTTTTTTCTACGAAAGTGCAAAATGCCACATTTTCTGACAAGAAAGGCTTCTGTTACAATAAGTGCGAAAAAAAACTTCTTTTAGAAATTTTGATTTTGCCTTGGAGGGAATCATCTAACCCTTCCGTTACCATAGACGATCTCCAACCTCCATGACGTTTCAGGCTCAAAAGGTCCGCTCTAGCATTTTAGAAAGCAGCGTCGCCGAAGTTCAGCGAAAACAATGTGCAGTATAAGCAGAAGGATTTGTCAGTTTTAGATAACTTGCGATTTTTTTAGAAATTTCACCAAAAGTATGTACACGCACAAGTTGTACCGTAGAATTTGCATTTTTATAATTGAGAAAAAATCGTCTAGTCTCGATATTAATTGGATGAAGGGCTTTATATCTTTTATAAAACTGCATCCAGTCTTCTTTTCCTTCTTATTCTTGAATATCGTCTACAGTCATTTTAGTAAGCTCGTTCCTACGACAAGCTCCGGCCATTATTAAAACAAGCTGTAATAAATCTTATTTGTATTATAACAAATATAACAGTCTAGTCATAAATTATGTCAGTACTTTGCATGCAAACATCAATAGGAAGAAAAATGCTAGGGACAAAATAAAATATACAGTGTGTTCAGCGAGGAATGGGACATTGCGATATCTCGGGAACGAATACAGATTTTAAAATTCTGAAAGCTTTGTTATAAATGTAAGGTAAGGGCACATATTTTGCGATAAAAAGTTTTTAAATTAAATGCGTCACCACCAGGTGGCGTTACCTAACTTAATTCTCTTAAATAGAATACCCTACTTTTTATTCGAATTTTGGAATTTGCAACATATTTGTGATCACTTTTATTATAACTGCTACCAACCTATCTGGTTTACGTTTTGGGAAAATAATGATTTTTATAAATTCAGCACAAAGATGTAAAAGATTGTATTCTGTAGAGATAATAAGCAAATTCTTCTACATTTCTGGAAGGTGCTAAATGAGTTAAATCCAGAGAACGACCTGGCCATCTTATAGAACTATTAGTAGCTTTCCATCGTCTCAGAAATAGCCTAATACATCTACTTATTTTGCTTGAAAATGTTAATTTAAATTTGCGACAGGTGATGTATTTTCAACAAGACGGCGGCTCTGCTCATAACAGTAACATACTGAGAGACCATCTGAACAGGATATTTCCGAGACGATGGAGAGGTACTAATGGTTCTATAAGATGGCCAGCTTGTTCTCCGGATTTAATTCCTTTAGACTATTTTCTTTGGGGGATATTTAAAAAGTGTTGATAGCAGTTATAAGGAAAGTTATCACAAATATGTTACAAATTCCAAAACTCGAATAAAAAGTAGAGTATCCCATTTAAAAAAATTACGTTGGGTAGCGCCACCTGGCGGTGACTCATTTAATTTAAAAACTTTTTATCACAAAATATGTGCCCCTACCTTACATTTATAATAAAGTTTTCAGAATTTTAAAATCTGCGTTCATTCCCGAGATATCACTCTGTCCCATTCCTCGCTGAACACACTGTATATTTGAAAACTACAAAAAAATGCTATAATGACAAATTTATTCG
The DNA here is from genome assembly GCA_011009095.1 of Ignelater luminosus. NCBI lineage: Eukaryota > Metazoa > Arthropoda > Insecta > Coleoptera > Elateridae > Ignelater > Ignelater luminosus. The sequence continues at coordinate 197,325 of VTPC01090618.1, forward strand.
AAATATACGCCGCTATTTTCGTAACAAAGCTTCAATTGTCTTGGTCAATCGTCGATTGCGGAACGCACCTTAGTTAGGGGTATTTCGGCAGCTGCACGAACAATGCTTTGCTTGAGGAAGTCCAAATTGGGATGTCTGGTGTTTCTGTTCAAGAAGATTCTATAGGGAGTAAACCAGGGGGTTCAAATCCGGGCTCCCGGATGGCCAATCTTCAGCTCTGATAAACGACGGCGCATTGGTTTCCAGCCACCGTTGAGTTGTCCTAGCTTTGTGGGCTGGAGCCGAGTCCTTTTGAAATGTCCATGGTTTATTCTGGAAGAGGGATTGATTAAGAAGCTTAACGACGGATTCAAGAATACTTTGATAAACCACAGTGGATGTTCAATGACTTTTTTTTGCGAAGCGCATTTCTGTTAATGCAGGAAGGCACGGCTTCGACGACTTCTTTCGTGCGCGAGGAACGTGGACGGCCTTTTCGCGGTCTATCTTCAATACTGTACGTTTCTTTATACCTCGTAATGGTAGGAAACACAAAACGTTTGATGATCGGCAGCTTTTTTAACAACTTCTTTCGTACTCGAGGAACATGGACGGCCTTTTCGCGGTCTATCATCAACATTGTACGTTTCTTTATACCCTGCAATCGTATGAAACACAAAACGTTTGGTGATCGGCAGCTTTCTTAACAACGAATATATCTGACTCGCACTTTTCCCCACCTTATGTAAGGCTAAAACCGCAACACGTTTTTTCATACATACCCCACTTCATGGCGACTAATTTACAACTGCGTTCACTTATTCGCGGTCATGCAGTGTTCACTAAGGTTGGAATATCATGTTCGCAGTGTTGCCGCTTCGTCGCATATTCATTTCCCCGTTGCAGCGCGCGACTGACAGAATTTATGGCTAGACTGTTATACAGACAGCAAAGTAAGTGTTGTGTCGTCACCATCGAGTTTTACAAGGTAGTGGAGCTACCCAAACTTCTGGGTTATAGTCCCAAGCTCCATGTTGGCTTTCCACTCGCAGGATACCATCTTGTCTGTACGTGACGGTGGAAGGCCTGGCGTGTGCTTTTCGTGACGGTTTCAGAAGGTCAAGCTTAATGCGTATTCGTCTCTTTAAGTATAGGTCTGATGGAGACTTTTCGCAAGCTAGAGGTGTTGATCTGTAACGAAGTATGATTTCTTGAACTTTTCTTTGGATAGGTAGGGTATGGCATGGCTTTTAATTTCAGCTTGAAGGTTTGGACTTAACGTTCTGCTATACCGTTAGTGGCTGGGTGTCCGGGTGCTATACATTTCTGAAGTATACCATGGTCTGCACAGTATATGGTGAATGTTTCACTTTTAAATATCGAGGCGTTGTCGGAAACCAGAATTGCTGGTAGACCGTGAACAGAAAATATGTCTTGAACGTATTGAAATGTTGAATCCGTTGTAGGTACTGTCTTGGAGAATCGTACTTCTAGCCACCGGGATTTAGCGTTAACCAAAATGAGAGAATAATGGTTCTCATATGGTTCTGCGTAGTCAATATGAATTCTTTCAAAGTTTCCTGAAGGTTCTTCCCATGAATGGATTGGTGCCTTTGCGGGATGTTTTCTTGTTTGCACACCGTCTTGGCACAATTTTACTAGACTTTCGATGTCCTGGTCTGTATTTTTCCAGTAGGCGTATCGCCTGGAAAGCTGTTTCATCTTGACAATGCTTATATGAGTGTGGTGAAGTTCTTAGAGGTTGGTATCACTACTCGCTGCTCTTTAAAGATTACACCATTTTGAAGGTAGTACTCAAGAGTCACAATTTTCTGTATTCAACAAGTCGGATTTAAGTCTTGAAAGTACTTCATCACGTGAGGTTTCTTCTGCTAATGTTTTCTAATTGAGCGTTGTGAATTTGAAATCTGATAAATGACTTTATTGGAAATTACACAAACTTCTTCTTCGATAGATTGTTCATCTTCGGATATGGATTCTTGAATAGGATATCTTGATAGAAAATTCGCATTAACATTTTCTTCTGCTTTTTTATGAAGAATTTTGTAGTCAAAATTTGTAAGCTGGGTTGCGCAGCGTAAAAGTCTTGCAGAAGTCATGGCTGGAGATTTTGAATTTTCGTGGACAATGTGAATCAATGGACGGTTGTCAGTGTATAGAATGGACGTTCTTCCTTATATTTAGAAATAGAACTTCTTTAGAGCAAATACAATTGTCAGAGCCTCCCTGTCGAGCTGGTTTTAGTCAATTATATTGATGTGAATGCAATAAGCTTTTCAATTGTGAGAAAGAACTCCTGCCATTTCCGTTGGGGACGCGTCACATGTTACTCTAATTGGAAGACTTGGGTTAAATGGTGCCAAGACTCTATGACTGGCAATTTCCGTTTTCAATGAATGCTGTTTCACATTTCGAAGACCAGCAACCAAGCAAGTCAAAGTTAATTCCCCGCCGAAAGCAAGAGGTTGTTTTAAGATTCCCGTGGAGCTACTTTAGCCAAGTTGGTGAAATTTAGTGGATTCGCGACGCAGATCACGTTCATTTCACGCTCGTCTCTGGCATGTTGGCGTCCGTATGTTGTTGGTCTGAGCAGAACAGTCAAAGCAGTATCGATAAATAGTCGGAGCCTGGATGGTGATGTGTCTTCGTTTGTGGTGCTGCTCTGGCATTCGCCTAAGCTACTAGGGGAAATCACGGCAAAACCCTAGTGAGAGCAGACCTTTCGAATGCGAACGTAGCGCTAGGGATGCTATTACGTCGCTCGGTGTTTCGCGGAGGGCATGCAGTGATTTACCTGAAGATGAAAGGGGTGTCCAGAAGACCAGAAGAACTTGTGATGTTTATGTAGAAGTAACCTCAACGGATAAGTTAGTGTTGAAACGTTCGGAATGAATTTTCCATAGTAAGTCACCATTTCTAAGAATCTCTTGACATCTTTTTGACTTTTTGGTCTTGGTGCATTTGTGATGGCGCTAACTTTTGCCGGATCCTGTGAAATTCTTCCTTTCTTAATTACGTAGCCAAGGTATTGAACATTAGTCTTGAAAAATTTGCACTTTTCTTCGTTTAGATGTAAATCGTACTCTTGCAATCTACCGAAGCAGGCAAGTAAGTTCTTATAACATTCTGATAAAGTCCCACCGTGAACTATAATATTATCGAGATATGAGGTAACCCCATCAAGACCCGTTAAAATTTTGTTCATAATAAAAAGGAAATCATTAGGAGCAGTTTTAATCCCGAAGGAAAAGCGATTGAAGGAATAGCTACCTTTGTGGGTAATGCGCTTTCTTGATCGACTGGCATGTGAAGATATGCTTTTACTAAATCGAGGGAGCAATAATATTCGGAGTGATTCATTGTTCGTGCAATAGTATAATGAGTGTTCTGCAGTTGAGAGTTTACCTCCACTTTATAATCAACATACAGACGTACTGAACCATCAGCCTTTGGCACGACAACCAGCGGTGACACCCAATCGCTTCGTAATGATTCCATAGTTTTCAAGAACATTGATCTCCAGTTCGACTTTCTCCTTCAGGGCGCACGGAACCTCTCTCGCCTTAAAGGCAACTGGCTTGGCTCCTTCTCCCAATTTGAGAGAAACCTGAAAATTTTTGCAGTTACCGACTCTTTTTTGAAACAGTGTAGCATATTTATTGAAAATTTCTGCTTAGTTAGGAAAAGGAATGTTTTTAATCTGTTTAATTCTCATGGCACTATCTTTGTTGATGTCAATATCTTGGAGATGAATTTTTAAGTGTTCTAATCCAGGAACGGCCCAAAAATGGAAAGAACTGGTCAGAAACGACGAAGAGAACTTTTTTGATTTGATATGTTTGTATTAAACGTCTACTTCTATTACTCTTATTGGAGCAAAGATACCATCTGTGTATGACCGGAATCTAATTTTGGTGTTTTGAAGGTTTAATTAGTCGAAATCTCCTCAAATTTCTGAAGCTTATTTCCAATTTTGTATATGTTGAATTGACCTTCAGACGAGGAATCTTCACTTTCTACTGATTTTACCTCTTTTATCTGCCATTATCCTCTTGAGGCACACCTTCTCGACGTGCCCCCTTTTTTCACTTTAATTTATTTGAAGCTATTTTGCATTGTTTGGTATTATGGGAATTCTTTGCACACTTTAGACAGAGCCCTTCTATTCCCAGATCTTTTAAGTTTAGACGAGATTTGGATCTGAATCTTGATGGATAATTATTTTGTTCTCTATTTTCTTTATCGTAATTGAATCTTAGATTGAACCTGCTTCCACTTCTAGTTCATGTTCTTGAAGCTCTATTAGTATCTACAGTGGCTACTGAGGAGATATCGAACTGTTGACTGCCTATTGTTGAAGCTTCTAATGTTTGCGCTTTCGTCATGGCATCCGCGAAAGTTGTGGAGCTGTCCAGTAATAACAGATGAGTGCTGACGAATGGATTGATTAGCAAGTCCTCTTACAAATTCTGAATGAAGAAATAAATCATCTACAGACTTCTTACATTGTGTCACAAAATCTCGAATTGTTTCATTTGGTTCTTGCTTTTGAGACAAAAATTTATGCCTTTTTACCAGAATATTTTTCTTTTCTGTTAACTGTTCATCTAGTGCCTGTACTACCTCATCAAAAGTACTTATTTGTTTTGGGGCCACAGCTAGTTTACAAAATATTCGGGGCCTATTTTAATAAAATGGTTTTAGCTGTGTTTTTGTCTGATGACAACACGCAATTTCGCAAACTTAGAAATGTTCACATTATCTTGTAAAATTAACATACATACGTTTTAGCATGGAGTACAGTGACTCTAGCTCATTGATAGCTTTAACTTTTTGGATTTTTTCCATAAAACAAACTACCAGTACGCTTTCCGTATATTGTCTAACATTTTTTTCTTTGCACCAAGCAAGAAAATAATTTCGTTGGTATGAACCTTTCTTTTGATTTCTGAGTCAATGATTCTTGCGAAACTGAGTCCGCAATTGCTGCAACGCCCGACGTACAGTGATCAATTTCCTTCATTTAGGAAGACAAAATTATTAATCACTGCATTATGGTATGGAATGTAACAGAAACACACTCTAGTAAAGCAAAATGCAAAATTTACTTTTTATGACTTTCATCACACAAACTTTTAAGAGATATTTAACCTTAGAAATTATATTTTATTAAGTATAGTACACAAAAAACATAAATAAATAAATGAATGGATACTCTTTATCATTTTATAAGTCTTCTTTCTCCTGGTCATCGTCAGAGTCTTCTACAGAGTGTACTGCTTTGTCAGGAATCTGAAGGAGAGATTTGACCTCTTCTAACAAACTTACACATTTTCTTTTTGGTAGCGTTCGAATGCTGATAATTAAAGGATCTGAAGATATCAAGAGCAAATGCAAAAGATGTTAATTACACTTTGACATCTTCCGGGTGTGATGTTCACGAAACTTCCTAAACTCTTTATGGCGAGCCAGGAAAGCGTCTTCGGACAACTGTCCAATTGGACACATAAAATGGCCCAACACATCTGGTCCGTGTATTAATATCTTGTGGAGGCTTACTGGCATAGGATACCCGGGATATAGCTTTATATAGAGTTTTGCAGTTTTTATCGTGTACTTTTTAAACTTTGTCGTAGCATATCCACTTGATATTGTGTCTAATATTGTGAAGAAACTTACACTAAAAGTTTTATCTATGCCCATAATTTTTAATACCTTTTCTACATCTTCGAGAAAACGTCTTTCAGTGTTTAAATCGTTCGTGTTTCCCTTTTCTTGTACCACCACGTGTATAAGCCGTCCCATTTCTGATTCATTCAACAAATCAAAACAGAAGAAATTATTGGTAAAACTAAGTGAAGATTTATGATAAATTTTAAAGTAAAAACTCAAACTTACAAAACAGAATAAAATTTGTCGTGAAACTTCTTGAAACTTTTTTTGTTTAACTACCGCAAGCCCATTTATGTACTATCCTGTAAACTTTAAGTGTTATGCTATTTTATAAAGTTATTTCCTTACGAGAAATTGTTCTTATTACACTTACATCAACAAACTAATACTATAAATATGCACAACTTTATTAACATAAACAAAAGCCTGCTCATCGACACAACACTTTGCAATAGCATAAGTGCATCGAAAAACACTTCTACTTTTAACGTTAGTCGCAACAAATTGGACCAGTCCAGACCTGTTAAATCTACAGTTGACTCTTTAACTTGCTACGTATACTATTATTTTTTTGAAATGAGAAATTCCATTTTCTACATTTTGTCTAGCTAATTATTCAAAATTGATCACCGTGCGACGGGGTACAGATAATCTCGTCCCCTTCACTTTCTTCTTCAAAATTCATTCTTTCGATGTAGATTTAGATTCAGATTGTTATCACAAAATATGAAAATAATTTTTGCAAAAGTGCACAAGCATTTGTTCTTATAAACAAATATTGTTTGCAACTATGACTACAAACCAACCTTATCTTTAAAAAAAGGCACTATGATCATTTCCTGATTTCTACAATAAATTGTCATTTTGAATTTTATAAAGATTATTATTGTTATTGTTATTATGTGGCTGAGGCTTCAGGTCGCTGTTCCCTATGGTCATTTCGCCGCCAACTAGAATTTAGCCGAACCCGAGGTTTTTCAACCCCGGTAGGTATTTTTAACGTGAAACTCATCGTAGTCACACGGGATCCACTGCTTTACATCCCTCCCAGAGGATAGCATCCTTTTTCAAATTTTTCCGCGTGAAAAATCGCAGGACCTCGGCCAGGACGCGAACTCGCAACCATTGGGTTGATAATCAGATGCGTAACTATCAGCACCTCCGAGGCTCACCTTATAAAGATTTTAATTAAGTCTAAATATTCCACATCACTTTCGTAGAAGAAAATAGTGTGTAACACACTTGCGAAAAGAGTACTTGTTTCAACAGATTCATTTGTTGAATCGGTAATGGTTTTATTTGGATTGGATTCCATACTTTTTGTTTATTCAGTGTTAAAGGTTCTACTTCTACCCAACGGTACAAGAAAACTAAACTGCGGAGGACGTTTCTTTTTGCAGATTTGAAATAAGCACTCATAGAAGAAGACTTTTTCTTCAAGCTTTTTGGTATTTACTGGACACCCTGTGTATACTCGAAAAACTTAGAAAATAAGTTTTCTAGTAGTACCAAAAGACGTTCTAGTAGTGATCATTCAATTCTGGATACCTATAAAGATTGACTGTTCAAAAAAAGAATTTTTGAAAGTTCAATCTTCAAAAATTGCAATTAAAAGTACTTTTGAAGATGTGATACAAATTATATTATATTTTGGTTCCTTACGTTACAGCCTTAAATTACCATTTACATCGAATAAGATTTGCTAAAATGCTAACATTTAACCGTGTTTATGCAGAAGATTTTTGATGTAAAGCGTAAGTGTTTTTTATTTTATTCTGTGTCTGCTGTGTATCCACTTCTGTTAAGACAAATCAATGTACGTACATACTAGAGTTTGTTTTTAGATTATATTGCGTTATTCGGTTATTGCTGACATACTCCTCCAAGTACTGAGTGATGATAACTAAACATGTTTTATTTGGCACATAAGGGCAGTTCAACATTCTATCTAGTGTCTGCAGCTACTTAAAGAAAATTTTAACTTTTTACTTGCGAGGAGTTTTAACTATTACTCAAGCGTTACCATACATAAATTAAAATATTTTTAGTTGTGAACAGTACCTTCCATATTTATTAGTTAACTAACCCAACAATAACTTTTTGCATTACATATTTTACACTATAACTCTTCTTACTTGTACCACTTTAGTTTTGCTGTGAAAAGTGGATGTCATATACTGAAAAACTCTTGTACTGAAATTGCATTAAATAGGTCTGTTAAGAATAGTGTAAAATATGTCTTCCAATCCAGGACCATATAATGAAACGCGATAGGGATTCTTTTCGCTGTGGGAGTCCTGATTCCAAAAATGCACACATGAATCAAAGCCATTAGGAATTGCAATTAATTCTCTTATGATAAAATTCTAAAATCCTAAAAGGCTCCAGACGTCGCAATTCCAGGCCAAGTTAAATTCATCAAGTCAGAGTTTACTCTCACCTCTTAGAACTAAATTAAAATTATAAAAAAAATTGAAGAAACTTTTCTTAAAAATGATTACTATTATTTAGTTTGTATTATTGTGATTACTATGATATGAAATTATTTTTTAATAATTATATGGTCCTTTCAGAGCGAGCCCTTTTTTAAAGTACACAGAAAGCATTTATTGCAATAAATTCCTAAATATTATTAAATGATCCAATAATCTCAATATGCTGTTATTACATTTTTAGATGCTGCAGCTAAACAAAAATATACCACTACATACATATATACTATAATACCATACTATAAGAATTTAAATAATTCTAAATAACAGCAAAATACTTGCAGTGTATCAAATTAAAGTTAACTCTCGAATAGTAATAATAATAATAATACGCTTCCGCTAATTATAATTAACAACACTAACTGAACCAGTCTTGTGTGGCACAGAAATAAATTAATTTACATGTTTGTCATCGATTAATTATACTTTTTATTTCAGCGTTAAAAGTATGTGATTTAATTTATGTGATGATATAAATCTATTTTTTGTATACACCGCATATACATAATATAAAAACTAAAATATTTTAAATTGTAATTTTTTATAACGATCAATAAATTTGATACACTTTGATATCGTTTTTGTTTGTATAATGAAGAAAGGACGGTCACCATTTTGCAGGTAGGTATATTATACTATCAGTGAAGTTTGCTTAGAAATAAAACATCTGCGTTAACTTAAAAAATCTAAATTGTAATTCTTGCGTTTTTTATTTTAGCTGCCATCTCTTGATAATTTTCTGAAACTTCTCATGAATAATATCTACGTCAAAGAAATCGATTCCGATGAGACTCTTTGAATAAAGAAAAACGAAGAAAAATCTGTCATTACACAGAATGTATGAATTTAGAATTTAAAATAAATTTATTTCGTATGCCAGTACAGCGCACAGTGGTAGAAATTGGTGATCTAGCTGTGCAAAAGTCGGAATGAAATACAGATTAGGTTGTCACTTAAAGTTATGGTATTTATAAATATTACATTAAGTTTAACAATACTTTAATTACATTTAAGCTACATTGTACTGTACCCAGTGCCGGATTACCAATTAGCTAAACTAGGCAGTTGCCTAGGGGCCCCGAGGTTTTAAGGGGGCCTCGAGAGAGCCGGACGCATTTAAAAGCCTCACAAATAGAAAAACGCATAAACTGCAACATAGTAAAATCTTTATTATTTTATGATTAGTTGTTCCTACGGCTCTTAGTTTAAAACGTGAAAGCATTAAGCCTTATACAGTGTATCCCAATTTCGATGCGCACTATTGGGATCTCGGAAATTGTAAGAGACACGAAGTTGGTTAAATTAGAAAAGTGTTGGCTATTTTGGAGATCAGTTTACTTAGGCTTTTGTTTTTTCAAAAAAGTTCACGGCTTACTAGATATTTGCTAAAAACAAAATTATCTTAGGTTTTTTTAAAGTGAAATATCTCAGGAACGAGCAAAGATAGAAAACAACAGCAAAGAGGGTGTTTTAGAGAATTTACTCCGAAACACAAAAAAATTATTTTCGCAATTATCTTTTGTTTTATTTCGGCGGTGAAACGTAAATCCAAATTTTTTCTAATGGAACGCGTACTTGATTTCCATATTACTGAACTGCACGCCTTAAATGCTTTTCAGTGATACATGGTTTGACATAGCTATTCTTTTGTTTTACCGAATTATGAAGTGAAAATCATTTTTCATCATAGGGTGCCATGACATCTAACACCCAAAGTCGTGGAGTTTTATCAAAGAAATTCATTTGTTATGCAAAAATTGCTAAGACAAAATAAATAGGCTTTTATGGGGCATTAGCTGCTTATTTGATGCTATCCGTGAATGCTCAGTAAATTATCTTAAAAGCGTCTTTTGTTTTGTTTTAGCAACTGTTACATAACAAATGTAATTTATCTGACAAAAATTTTCATATGTTTAAAGCCATGGCATACTAAGTGGGAAATGCTTTTTATTTAGAAAAAATAAGGTAATTTCGTTTTTAGCAAATATCTAGTAAGCCGTGAACTTTTTTGAAAAAACAAAAGCCTAAGTAAACTGATCTCCAAAATAGCCAACACTTTTCTAATTTAACCAACTTCGTGTCTCTTACAATTTCCAAGATCCCGATAGTGAGCATCAAAATTGGGACACACTGTATACTTCTATCTGTACTGTGAAATGGCATTATTCCTAATAGTTCAACAATTATCCACAAGAGTGGAGGTAACCTAATTCAACGCGTGTGGGCGCGCTGCAGAAAGACTAAACAGCTGACGAGCTGAGCTATGACTTATCTGTACATGTTTATCAGTTGATGAGTTGTGTCACTTGCGCCACTGCCCATTGCTCTGTTTAACTACCATTTGGTAACTAACGTTCGAAGGGATTTTAACAACTTCCATTAGTTCAAACTATAAAATAGATAAGTCGGTTGGCATCGATTCCTGTACAATTAATTAAATGGGAATGTAGTTGTTGCATATTTTACACTGAGGTCTACCTCTTTCTCCCTTTTACACAAACAAGATGTCGGTACAAAAGAAAAAGAGGTACTAGAGTGGTGCAGAAAAACAGAAAAAACATCATGAAAAGGCTAAAAAGCTAGATGAAATAGTAAAAAAGACTCACAACCTTTTTGAACTTGGTTTTACACGGAGACTTACAGAGGGTGAAACTACATCTAAATAGAATGTAAATGGAATGGTCGAAATAGAGGTACTGAATCTATTACTTGAAAAACAACTAAAAAGGATAATGTTGAAATGCTGGAAGAAGGAGAAGTGGAGCCGGAAATTCAGTTCCATAAGCAAACTAGAGGTAAATTTGGACCAGAGTACCAAAATGACATAGGACTGTGACAAAATATTGCAGAAGAAGTGCGGATGTTTTGATGTTCAAGAAATTCAGCCGAGTATCAAAATTTGGGTGGCGATTTTTTAGCTTCAGCCAGACAGTATGAAGATCGCAAGAGAGTTCCTACCCGTTCCATGATCTTTCGTAAACATGTAGGTGGAGCACAAATCAAACGAGAGTGGCTCATATACTCTCCGACAAATGGAAACGTATACTGCTTTTCATGAGCAGCCCATCCAGGACTGTACGGTGCTATGATACAGAGAGGCGGCCGCATTTTTACGCAACGCTTTTCTATATTGCTCTATGTTATTCCGATATTGATGTATACGATTTATGATTTATCGCACGCCTCTGCCTAAGCGCTTTCGGTACCCTTTGGTTTCGGTTTCTGGTGCAGGTGAATAGTTGGCGAGCGCTCGCCGAAAGAAGTTCAATAAGCCAGACAAAACTTAGAAATATGTCATTAATTGATATTCAATCTACATTAGCTACCACTCTAGACTGCACATCCCTAATCCACGAAATTACTAAAGTTAAAGTTAGAAGGGTAAAATTGTAGTAGATTGTTGTACTTGATATCATTATTTTAAGTAGCGCCGCAGGCGTTCGCTTCGGCCCTGCATTCATTGGTTTGAGCCTTGCAGACGTTGGCTTGAGCGCTCCAGGCGTCGGATTGAGCACTTGCTGGCTTTGCTTGAGCGCTGTAGGAGTTGGCTTGGAGCCTGTAGACGTTGATTTGAGCACGGCAGGCGTTGACTGGAGCGCTGCAGGCGTAGGCTTCAGCGCTACAGACGTTGGCTTGTGTGCTGCAGGCGTTCGCTTCGGTGCTGCTGGCGTTGATTTGAGCACTGCAGGTGTAGACTTGCATCATACTGAAAAAATCTACCTCTCATCGATCATGTATACAGACACTAATAATCAGAAGTTCAGAGGGACGAATCAACAGCTCTTTGGCAGCTCAGTTCAACAAAGAACGTGAATATTGGATTCAAGTTCTACGACATGTAGTATCTATAGTCCAGTTTTTCTCGTCACGTGAAGTAGCTTTCCGTAACGATACAGAAATCCTTGGTTCACAAAATAATGGCAACTACTTGGAGATTTTAAAGTTAATTGCGAAGTACGATCCTTTTTGAGTTCTCATTTAACCACATATGGTAATCAGGGCAGAGGAAAGCCCGCTTATTTATCTTCTACGATTTGCGAAGAAGTGATTGAAATAATGAGAAAAAAGGTTTTGAATGTTATTGTAGAAAAAATCAAAGAAACGAAGTATTATTCTTTAAGCGTTGATTCGACACCAGACATGTCTCAAGTAGATCAGTTAACTGTAGTGATGATATGTTAGATCGTCTGATGGAGAAGTGAATGATCGTTCTCTCACATTCATTCCTATAGGCAGTCACACTGGAGAAGCGCTTGCCACATCGACATTAACAATATGTGAGGACAACATGTCAGTCTGCTACAATGGTCTTCAATCCCATATTTCTAATATCAATAAGCTTGCGATTTATATTCCGTGTGCAGCACACTAGCTTAACTTAGTAGGAGTGAACGCCGTTGAAAGTTGATTTGTTCAGGTATTGTACAACTTTTTTTCTGCCTCAACCCATCGTTGAACGGTTATGATGAAATGCCTTGATCAAGTTAACTAGAGTGATCAAACAAACCGTGTTCTAGTTCCCAAAAAAGTAAACGTTACAAGGTGGAGCGCTAGAGCCGACGCGACAAGAGCTACAGTAGTTTTCAAAATGCTTTGCAAAATATTTCTAAAGGTAAGAGTCAGAAGCCAAAGACAATTTATGAGGCTAATTGCCTATTGAAAGAAATGTCCAAGAAGAACGGACGGACTTTTGGTTGGGCAACTGTGCTGCTCGACCGCATTGATGCAGTTAACACTTCTCTCCACAGTGAAGCAATGGAACTTCAAAGTGCCGTTCGTCTTCTAAATTCACTCTTAGATTTCTCAAAGTCGCAGAGAGAAAATTTTGATTTCTGTGAGAATAAAGCCAGTAACTTAAAATATTCTGATGAGGATGAGGGCAAACGAAAGCGTACCAGAAAGCGACATTTTGACGACGGTGACGCTGAAGACATGGTACTTTAAGAAGGAGAAAGATTCAAGATTAAAACTTATCTACCAATATTGGACAAGTTAAACGTAGAACTTTCTAACCGTTTGAAAGTTTATGAGCAAGTTCAATCACTGTTTGGTTTTCTTTGTGATTTTCCTTCTAAGAAGGAAGCGCAAATCAAAGAGGAAAGATTTGCAAAATGTTACTCTTGTGACATTGAAGTTGAACTTGGTGATGCAATGATTCATTTCAAACACTTCATTTGTCAGTTTGAAGACTTAATCAAGAAAACAGCAGTACCAGCATCCCAGTCCTACAAAATAATTTTTGAGCACAAACTACAATCAACATTTCCAAATGTTATTACAGCATTGCAAATTTGTCGCACGATGATGATCATCAATGCCACTGCTGAAGATTTTTTTTCAAAATGAAAATCATAAAAAACTGTCATCGATCGTCAATGGTCCAAGAAAAATTAACTTCACTTGCCATTATGGCAAATTACACACAAATACACAAAAGTTAAAAATGAAACTTACTATTACACACGCCCAGGGCGGAATGCTTGCGCTACCATATGCACGCAGACATAAATAAATTCTTCTACTGCCTCCGAGCCTCCAAATCGTTAATCCGGCACTGACTGTACCTGTACAGACTACGAAATCTAGAAGCAAGGGATCTGGAAAAAGAGTCGTAGATATAGAGGCAGTGTTATAAGACACCTAGTTTCTTGGAAAACTACTTCGTATTAATTATTTAAATTGGAATAGTCTATACATGTGAATTATTCACTCTTACTTTCACTTTCATGTAGTAGAGAATCATCAGATACAGAGGACTGCAACAAGAGGCGTTTAACATCTTCATTAAGAGACCTTGTATTGTACGAACCAGCAATACTACACTACTTCGAGAAATACTTGATATAAAAGGATTGGAAGAAAACAAAAGAGTAATTAGTAAATCCGTCATTTTTTGCATATGAGAAAACTTTTCTTGTATGATACTTCCTATGTCTTCTGAGATCTTTATTGCGCGCTTCCAGTACTTCTTCGGAAAACATTCCTCTTGGCAAAACAACAGATTCTACCTAGTACTTTCATCATTTCTGTCACAAACAAATTTGCCTATAAAATAAAAACTACAAACGCTTTTTCTATCATTCTTTTCTTTTTCATTCATTTACTAACTGTTAACAAAGCAAAATACAAAACATCTATTCCAAATGATTGCTATTTGCCCTTATACAAGCTTTAAGTTGATTGGGCCAATCGTCTATTGCAGCACGTAGTACCTGTACAGGAAAGGTAGCCACTGCTCGAGTAAGAGCTCGCTTTAGGGACTCAATGTATGGGTGTCTCGTAGAACTAGCCATAGCCTCCAAAGTGGACGACAATTTATAGTCCAGTAGGTTCAGGTCGGGGCTCGCAGTAGACCAATCGTCTGGGGAAATAAAATCTGGTACATTTTCCTCAAACCATCTTTGAGTTGTTTTGGGCTTATGTGCAGGTGCAGTCTTGTTGGAAGAACCAAAACTTGTCTTGAAATAGAGTTTGGTAGAGTGGATTCACAGCTGGCTCTAGAACGGTCTCGTGATATATTTTGGCGGATGTTTTCATGCCTTTTTCGCAAAAATGAAAAGAAGTGACTCTCTCGTACGCAAATTCCCACTATGATCCTTCTTTTGACGAATGAGCATATATTCTATCATTTTGTTTGTTGAAGGACTCTTCTACTGTGAAAATCTTCTCGTCCGTAAAAAGAATATTGCGGTGTTTGTTATCCGCGTAACGAGCTAAGAGCTGTTTGAATTTTTCCTTCCTTTTCTTCTTTAACTTCACTGCAAGCAGTTTTTGCTGTATTCTAAATTATTTTATACAGGGTGTTACAAATTCGAGTAGTTGTATGGGGATCTCAAAAACCGTAAGAGATACGAATTTGTTTAAATTATTGCAAAGTTGCGCATTCATGTGCCTAACAACATGCCGTTTAAAAAGTTTAAAAATTTTGAATACTTCCGGAAAAATCCGAAATAATAATTTTTCGTTCTTAATTTCTTACGCCTTTGTTTTCAGATGTATTTAAAAACTAATAACACATTATTAGAGCACTTTTTTATGTTCTTTAAAACTGTATAATCATTTTTTAAATACGACGTTTCATATATCAGATATCATCATCAGGTTAATTTTTTCCAATACGGACCTGCATTTGTTTTTACGTTTTTGTCGAAAACTGGTCTTCAAATGTATAATCCCATATTATTTTTTTAAAAAATTGCGTTTTGTAGTAAAGACAACGATGCTAGTACGGTCCTGGATATCTTAATCAGGATTCATATGCTAAGACATATTAACATAAGTGTAAAACTCGGTTTGATAAACACACTCAGTCTAAGTTTATTTAAACTTATTTTATTATTTTGTTTGCGTTAAAATGTATTTGAACAAACGAAAAGGAAAATTCAGAATAACAACTAAAGCTAGACTGAAATACTGAGAAATCTAATAATTTATTTGGGCTCTTTTTGACGGCGACATGCGGAGTGCGTAACTCGGAGGACATGGAGTTAAAAAAGATCTGATAAGTGTGTTTAAAATTCGAGGTTCATTGGAATCTCGTAAAGGGTAAGAGATACGAAGTCGGTTAAATAAGGTAAAAGTTGCCGAGTCGAAGGGCCAGTTTACTGATGTTCTTGTTTTCTTTAAAAATGCATAGTCTACTAGACAGCAATTCTAGTTACAGCCTAGCAGACAAAATGGTAAGATCTAGATTTTTTAGAATTTAGGGTAACCGAATAAATTTTGCCCAGGGGCGGCCAAAACCTTAACGCCAGCCCTGGGTTGACAGCAACCAAACTTAACGTGTATTTCTGATCTGATCATACAAATCACATAACATAGTTATTTCAGTTAACTCGCTTTATTAAAAACGATTGCGCGACTACTACAAAATCGATTTTACAGCAATTTATAAACAATGATTGTGAAAATGATGAAGATGACGCCGAGCAAATAGGACATATACTTGTTTTGCAAAAAATAAAGAATAATACGCCACAATAGGGCAACGATAATTATTTTTTTTTAATTTAAATTCTAATAACCTCAAACTTATAAACTGACATTCGAATTTGGCGCCTCTGGCGGAGAAAAACTCGCACAATTTACGATCGTCTTTTGTTTGGTGTCGATACTTTATCTCACATCAACTGACTGCTACTAAAAATCAAAAGTTGCAAAAATTCAGTTTGTGGAAAATTCTGTAAAACTGGGGATAATCGAATTTGTTACACCAAATGGATCTCGATGTGATTCAAGACAAGATTCTCGAGATGTTTAAGCTTCCTTTACTACAGAAAACAACCCGAGCATGTAACAATAAGATTTTCTAGAAGTTTTACAAAAATATAAACAATTATCACAGTTGATTAGGAAGTTGCACGCTCTTAGTTACAAAATCATTCCTTACATACTTTCTTTACAGCAGCGACTTGTAAAATACAATATGGAGAAAACTAAACACTTTTACAGGACATCCTTTAAACCAAAAACAAGGTCTATCAATTCCTACATTTAACCCAAAGCATTGTACACAATAAATTTCACTTTTTTTTTTACTAAACAGCTATTTCCTATCAAAAACATTCATTCGAATGGTGAACTCACCGTATATGAATGCAACTTAAAAATAGTCCTTTAAAAGCATCGGCACCTCACTTTTAAAAAGAAAAAAATCCCTAGATAAGTGCTTATATCCGAAAAATTGTTTAGACTCACTGAGAGCATGTGAAACATAAAGTCAAGTGGTTTCTAAAATAAAAATAACCTAGAAGAAAAAAATAAACGTCAACTAAAAATACCTACATTTATCATTTCCTTGTTAAAACCCATCCCGATTTAGCGCCACTTAATTTCACTTCCATCCGTTTTTAAGGGCGAGTCGTTATTGACAAGAGAGAGGAATATAAAAAAATGTACCAAAATATAAAATTGCCGAGAAATTTTAATTTCCGGAAGAAATTCTTCCGATTATGGGGCACGTTGTATATATAGACTTTGAATAGTTTAAAATTGCCGATTTCTTCCAAGCGGAACTTTTTTGAAGTTCACTCTTTCTGTTTCTGCTTACTTCACACCCGTGCAAATATACGCAATAAAATATTACTTGGTGATTAAAATCAAATCAAGCGTAAAGTGGCTGTGGGTGGGGAAATATTTAAAACATCTATTAAATGTTATTTAATAGTTGCTAATTCAGAAATTACGTGACACCAAGCGTTAACTATCTTTAACGTATATTTTGCAAGTATGTGACAGAGCAGAATTCGTATCGAAATTTTAGAGGCTGGGGCGGTCTCCCCTATGCTCTTAGCGCTAAGTGCTCGTGTTAATCTACTACCCCGCGTCCCTAAGCCACCCCCGTACTGTGTTATTCTACTATTTTCGACGCAGACACACCGCGTTGCGTCTTGCATCAATGCCAGAATGCCACCGTTCTGTGGAAATTTTTCTTTTTCCCCTTATGGTAAACATTTCAAGAAGCGAATTACAATTTTGAGACAATAACGTTTTATTTTGTTTTTCAGTGTATACACACACACACACATATAACAAATTAACAATGTACAAAAGAGAACCCAGGTGTTTTATAAAATTGAACTACTTGTAATTATTTTTTCCCACGCGTTCCCTTCGTTGTCGTAAAAAAAAGAATACTCGAGCATTTCCTTTTCTTGTCAAGCCCGGTTTTCTGCTAGTACCTGTTCCCATAAGCACCTGCATCGAGCGTTTATTAATTATTCATAGAAAGTCACAAAGGTATCGTGGTTTTACGTGTTAGGGGACGATCTTTACACTTGCTTTTTGCACACCTGAGTTTCCGGTTGATTTACGTAAATTGTCAATATTATTCTCTCATTTCCGTTGATTTCATTTTTGTAGTTGTTAACGCACGTTGATAATATCTAAAGATATAAAAACAAGAATGTTACTTTTTGCTAGAAAATTATAAACAGATACCGTGGAAAATACTGTTTTGATTATCCAGAAAGAATATTTATGATTCATTTGTAACCTTTTTCAATCCGAACTATCTACTTTTATTTTTATTTAAATCTGCGTAAAGATAATAATACAATTTCCAATTTTATTGTTGAATAAAAGTGAACGTGTTGCCCACGAATCGAAATTTTATTTGTATTACACAGAAAAGGAGATTCCTTCAAATATAATGTTGTTTTTATTGACATTCGATCTTTTCGATTTAGTATATTTGCAATGAAAACGCACTTAATGATGTTTTCTTCTAGTAAAGGTCGGCTTTTGTAATTGTGAGTGATCACATTTTCATTATTTCCGATATTCTGTTTGCGTGGCCAGCTCAAAAAACAAAATTAAATGAGGTTATATTAAGTGCGTTTTCAAAGATATTAAGGTTCAAGTGTAATTCTCGGTTCGACCGTTCCACTTTCTTTAATTGAATATCTCCGTCAAAAGAACGTTTTCCGAGATTGAACAAAATTCAAAACCTCATCTTTTGACCCGTCACCAGGAGGAATTTTCCAGAAAACGACGAAAAGAAGGAAGGATGGCAGTATTAGTTTGAAATGTCAACTGGACCAAAATAATATACAGGGTGATTCTCAACTTGTTTTTTTCCTCTTAAAGGGGCGCATGAAGGAAACTGATCTACGTTAAATTAACAAAATATGCATAGTTTCGAAGATATCAAGATTTAAGTAATTGCACCCACTCACCGTTTGATATCTGAAACATATTCAGCAGGCATAGCTAGCTACTTTGATTTTGACCATTTCTGACTCCAAAATAGCTAATTTTCTAATCGCCTTTGACCTTTGGGCAAAACGTGTCTGGGTGACGTTTTGTCGTTTTAAATGCTTTACTTACTTACGAAAAAAATACTTATTTGATTAATTTCATCATCTTGTACCCCTTGAGCAGCGCAGTGCCAAAGGTTGGTAATTGATCAAATCATGTTCCATAATTTTCCATTTTGTGCTGAATTGAAGAATGTATACACATAAAAAATTTTAGACATGATAATAGTTTACAGTGAAGCACAGTAAAATGCTGCTGCAGCTGCACGATTGTATGCAATGTTCTACATCTTCAACGTTTCTGTCTCTAATTCAAAGAGCACGTATCTCGTGCAAACTGCAGCCACGAGAAGGACATGAGGAAGACCCTCGAGCAAAGAGGCAGGCTATTGATGACGAAATCATGGATTTAATTGGAGAAAATCCCACTTTAAGCACACGCCAGATTTCTCGGGAAGTCAATGCCTCACAATCCACTATTTGACGGACGATGCAAGAAGAGTTACTGTATCCGTACGACGCCAGCGTGTACAAACTCTACCACCAAAGGACTATGAACATCGCCCTCAAATATCTTGAATGGCTTTTGAAACAGAATCTGAAGAATGCCAACTTTCCGATGAATATATTAGCTTGTGATAGAGGGAAGGAATTGCAAACTTCCACAATATGCACTACTGGGATATAACAAACCCTTCCATCCTACACAGGTTCGATTATCAGCAAAGATTTTTAATCAATGATTTTGCTAGAATTGTAAATGGTATGCTAATAGGCCTAATTGTCTTGTCTAACCGAATAACTGGGAGAGTGTGCTTAAATTTTCTGCAAAACGACCTTCCACAGCTGCTATAAGATGTTTCATTAAATTTCCGTCGGCATATGTAGTTGCTACATGACGGAGCTCTCTCACATTATGATAGAATGGTACAACAAAATCTAAATACAGTTTTTCCTGGTCGATGAGTCGGTCGTGGAAGCTTGGTTTCCTGGCCTCTAAGATCGCCGAATTTAAATTTGGTAGATTTTTATTTATGAGAGCATATGAAATTATTGGTTTATCAAGAACAGATTGCTGCCCAAGAGCAACTATTGCAGAAAATATACAACGCCGCAGAAAGCATTCGGCAGGGAGATCATCTTCATCTTGGATTTGACGTGCTAGACTGTGCGTTCAAGTTGGAGGTTGTAATTTTGAACAATTATTATAATTATTGTTTTTTCTTTACCACTTCGTTAGCTTTATTAGACATCATTTAAATTTGTTACAATTTTCTAATAATTAATGGACTTAACGTTACTGTAAATGTTTCAAATAATTTGCATAAACGACTGACGATAAACCGAAAGCATGGTCCTGGTAGAAAACCAGGTCCAAATTAATAAAAAGGGCAGAAGAGAAAGTGGTACGAGCTTTTAAGCGAAATCTGAACAAATCATCGAGGGATGTTGCAAGAATGACAGAAACACCTTCATCTTGTGTTCAAAATAAAAATACAAAATGAACTAAAAGCCTTAAAGTACAGAAAACTCAAATAGAGATGTCAAAACTGACTTTAAAAGCTCTCTGAACAATGGTTCTTTACTTGTACAAACACATTTAAAGTTGGAGATAGATATAAACACAATCAGTTGAAGCTTTATCACTAAAGTAACCATCAACAAAGAAACTTATTTAAGAGAATGTTGGAAAAAGAAGTTGCTACCATTTATTAAGGCTCATAGAGTTTTTACTCCAATTTGGCCTGATTTAGTCATAGTTCATTATGCCAAAAACATCACGGAGTGATACAAAACAAATGGTATCGCTTTTGTGCCTAAAGACAGTAATCCACCTAACTGTTTAGAACTTCGAGCTATGGCTAAAATACTTAGCTCAGGTGAAGTAAAAATTATTATTACGAAGATGAAAAGAAATAACCAGTCTTAATGACTTAGTAACTCAACACCCGCAGGCCGTAAAACATCAAAATAATAAGAACAGAAACGTCAGAACAGAAAACAACAATTATTAGTGGCTGCTGTACCTACTAAAGCCAAGACCTAACCCAATTGAATTTTATGAAGACTTGTGCACAGCATTTATATTTGCAAACATGTTCTTCTAAAAATTACAAACTGAGACTTTTGCAAGTTTTTGGAAAGATACACTTCGCACAATTTTCTAGATGAATCAATAATAAAGAAGAATTACGTGGTGCCACTGTATCAATCTACACTAGAAAAATCAAGAAGCAAAGTAAAAACCAAACATCTTTGAGTCTCTTTAGATGAAACAACGAATGTGGAGCAAAGATATATTGCAAATTTTATTTTTGGAATTTTAGGAAGTAAAGGAGAGAACGACAAATCATATTCATTGACAATGAAAGTTTTAGAAAAAAAAAACTAATGTACATGTACTTTTAGGTTTTTTCAGACTTCACATCTTTAAAAGATTTTAAATTATTTAGGCCCTTAGGGTTTTTACAGATCTCTGGACTCTCCAAGCTTTTGCAGACACACTAATTCTTAGACTTCAATTCCAAACACCAATTCTAGCTCAGTTAATAATTATGTTAAGAAATGTGCACAAGGTGCCTCCTAGATCTCTAGATTATTTCGTTACTCCAGGATGTCATAGTTATCTAGGATCTTACAGGGTTCTGGAACCACAGAAGGCATTTTTTAATGAAGGGTTCAGGTTTCTGCAAACATGTGTATCTCTGTAGACTTTTAGATTTTTCCAGACTTCAAGTCTTGGTAAGATGCTAATTTGTTTTGGCCTTTCAAGTTTCTACACAGCCCTGGACTTTCACCAAGCTCTTACAGATTCACTGATTCTTGGAGATCTCAATACCGGACACCGATTCTATCTTTCTTAGTAATTATATTACCATATGCCCACAAGTTGCCTCTTAGATGTCTAGATTCTTGCATACTTCTAGGTTCTCATACTAATCTGGGGTTTCATGAAAGGATTTTGATTGTAAAGGGATCATGTTTCTGCAACCATGTAGATTTTTATAGACTTTTAGGTTTTTTCGGGCTTCTTTGTAAGATTCTGAATTGTTTGGGTTCCTAATGTTTTTACAGTCCCTCGGACACTGTCCAAACTCTTGCTGATTCACTGATTCTTAAGATAAACTGCACAGGGCTAGGTGGCTATAAGTCTGACCGACTTAAAACCCACAATATGAAAGATGAGAACTAACTCACAGACCAGCACTCCGCTCCGCTGTCGTGTCGTAGCTAAGGCCTGGATAAGTTGGGATACGACACCGGTAAATTGTTTTGTAACCTTTACCGCTATATCGTGATCAAGTGTCATGGACAACTAGGCACGGGTCATCTGGCTTTAAGCACCTGGACTATGAAGAGGAAATTTCAAAAATAAATCTTAAACCTTTGGGTGGAGAAAGCCAGCCTGAAAGGATGAGTGACTGAATAGAGGACTAATCTTTACTGATTCCAACCTGGGGGTACCAGGCGCTATCCATCCCGTTCTATTAAGTCACCTTACACCTGTACATCCTCCATTCTTGTGGGATAAAGATGAATAAACCATAAGCAATCCAACAAGATAACATAAGACAAGAGAAGAGCTCCGAAGTGAGCGACTCCTCAGATACTACTGAACAGCTCGTCATGGACGTTGACCAATCATAGCCACTACGATATCCAGTCTGCAAAGGTAACCAAAAAGTCGACCGTCTCAGAAATAACTGAAGGACTCGGCAACGTAAAGGCCAGGCCGAAGATCCTGTCTGATGCACAGAAGAGGAGGTTTCGGAAAGACCAAGAAAAAGCCAATAACTAATTCCATTGAGCAAGAAAGTAGAGAAAAATGGACAGATCCTGGCCTTCTACATCGACTAGGCATCGCTTCAAGCGTTGGAAGGGATCCAACTGAAAGCTTACTATAAGTTGAACAAGGTAATATCAATCTATGCTAGAAAAATCAACGAGCAAAGTAAAAAATAAAAATATTTGGATGTCTTTAAACGAAACAACGAATGTGGAATCTTAGGAAGTGAAGAGGAGAAGGAAAAATCATGTTTATTATTCAACTATTGCTGCTTTTCTAATAACGCATTAGGTCTTTTGTGGCTAGAAGGAATGCATTATTCATGTGTTCAATTAGTTTGCACCGATGCAGCACCTTATATGCAACTGGTTGGATTGCAAGTATTGTATCCTAAAATGATTGTTCGCAGCACCACAAATTATCTAAAGACTCTTTTGTACTTCAAATGGCATGACGTAATTTGTAATTTTAAACTAATAATAATCTGTTGGTTATTTAGTATCTACGAATGTTTAGAGCAGATTTCCAGCGTTTTTCCATGATTTCCAAGCTTTTAATAACATTATGAAAACCCATATCTCTTACATCTTTAAATTTGGTTTGTAATTTCATAATTCTGTGAATTCTAGACGTTTCTTTTGTACAATTAGTGTAGCGCCACCGATTATCTTAAGATTTTCTTTAGTAATCTGTTGGTTATTTAGTGTACGTATACGAGCGTTTTGAAGTAGATTTCCAGCGTTTTTCCCATAGTTTTCAGACATTATTGATAACATTATGAAAACTCATATTTTGTCCCTAAGTACTTTTTGTACGTGCTGGCTTGCGCTGCACACTGACGAATAAGACAATTGAGTCTGACATTAAACGCACCACGCATCACCCTGGCCACCACACAAAAATGCCTGAAGGAATTCTGCCACAGGCACCAAATATTATAGCGCCAGCCCTGTGTATATTGTTGTTAACATCGAAAGATAAAATAAAATCTACTTACTTACTTCTTTATGAAGAATATGGTATTTGAACCATCGAGGTTTGTCTAATAACAAAAATTACTTACATTATAACGACAAAATCGTCAAATGTCCAGAAAGATCGAGAAAGGTCCATAGTATATTCCTAAGAAAGTAATGAAACGATAGAGTGTGTGGTCCTTAATTGATCCCAATTTATAGAACAATATTTACCTGAGCACTAAGCTCCAAAATATGTTTTTACCAGGAGTGGTTTTTAATCACAGCTTCCTTTATTCTGTTTTATTTATTTAGTTAGTCTAGCGTTTTATATCATTTTGTGTTCATAAGTTTAGAACGAAAATGATCTTTATTTCCGTTTTGATAAAGGAAAGTGTTTGGTTTTCCGTCGAAAAACGAGATTCAGATCGTTTCCGCTTTTGACCCTGCCGAGAAAGCTAAAGACTTACAGAGTCGCAGTTGGCTTTTAAAAAAGCAAGGTCCATGGTGGGCTACCACAGCTACATCTTAACGTCATTTATCCCTACCTTAGCTTCGGGTCAATGGTTAAAAGATTTAAAAGCGGCAAAAAAAGCAAACACAATATAAGGGCTAATTTTGTCCAGTGAACCTGTTTTTCCTGCAGAATTTCAATACTGATCAATTCAGTAGTAATGAAAAAATTTGCAACGAGGAGATAGCTAGGAAAATAAATGCATTGAATTTAGAAAAGGCGGATAGCGGACGAGTAATCTTGGAATATTCCTATTAGAAGAGGAATCTCTATTTGTTTCTTATCTAACTCGGTTATTGCACTGACATAAATCAATAATGATTGGTGTTGACTGATTAAAAGAAGACCAAAAGGAAAAGCAGGACTGATCAAATCGACAACGAACATGCAACATGGAATATTAGGAATGTTAACGGAAAGGAGGTGGAGTTGCTTGAAGAAATGGAGAAGGCTGAAGTGCAAACCTTAGGTATTACGGAGACCAAAAAGAAAAGCCAAGGCTGCGAAAGAATACACAACAATCCTTATATACTCTGGGGTGACAAGGAGAGAAAGGGCTCAAGCTGGTGTTGCTTGTCTCATTCATAAGGACCAAGCAGATCTTGTGAGAGATTGGTCGTCTATAAACGAAACACAAAATTAATTTTCATTGTGCTATACAGCGCTGATAAGGACGCAACATTAGAGGTGGAGGATTCTTTCTATGAACAGCTTCAACGAGTCTATGAAAGCACTCACAACGAAGTTATTGTTATAGGTGATTTAAATAGAAGGATAGAATGTGATTCTACGGGTTATGTCAGAGTGCTTGATAGACACGGAGAATCACACAGAAACGACAACGGGAACCGATTGCTTCAATTCTGTCTGGCGAATGACCTAGTCATTCTGAACTTCATGTTTCCCCATAAGATGATACACAAGTACACCCATGTAGAACCTGCTAGGAACGAAAAATCAATCATCGGCCATATTATAGTGCACAATAGTTCATTCCACCTTGTCAGGGTCACTCGAGTAATGAGAGGAGCAGAAATAGGTAGCGATCACAATCTTGTCGTTCTTACTAGAACTAAAGCTCAAAGTGACACTGACACTGGTATAATAAGGAAGAAGAGGACTCGCTTAAAGAGGGAAAAGATCTGCGCATATAAACTAAAGACGCCGGAGGTCACATTGCTCTTCCAGGAGAAGCTAGACGAAAAGACTATGGAGTTGGCAGGTTGGAAGGAAGAAGTAGATGTGGAAAGGGCATGGCAAAACTTCAAAACTACCGTCCTGACAGCGGTATCAGATGTGTGCGGAAGCATCCCTATAAGTGGAAGGAGAAAAAAGGCGACACGTTCGTAGAGTAACGAAATTAAATAGGAAATGAAAAAGAAAGAGGAGTTGTGGAAAACTTATCTGCTAAACAAAATCCAACAATCCTATAATGCCTACAAAGAACAAAGACTGAAGGTCGAGCACGTAATAAGAGGCTTGGAAGGAGTCTGGCAACTTTCTAGAACAGAGTGCTCAGGAAAATCGGAAACTCTTTTACACGGTGATGGAGAACATGCGTAAGGAGACAAATGGAGACTTTTTCTAAAATTCATAAAGAGTAAAGATGAAGTTATACTTACAAAGCCAGATGAGATCATGAAAAGATGGAAGGAACACTTTCAGGAGCTCCTGAATAATTATACTGTGACATAAGACAGTGATGATGAGGAGGAAGAAGAAGCAGAAAATCAAAGACAGCTGACCAGCAATCATCCAGACGCAGCCGCGAACCTTGTTGAAGTAAGGAAGCTTTGGGTAAAGTTAACTTAGATAAAGCTGCCGGAAAAGATGATATAACTCCGGAGATGCTGAGGTGTATGGGACCAGTTGGAGAGGAAATGCTTCACAGAGTGTTTACACTCGCTTGGGAGACATCCACAATCCTGGAAGACTGACAGTTTTCAGTTATTGTACCTTTATTTAAGAAGGGAGTGAATGCAGTAACCATCGAGGCATTTCAGTACTCGGTCTACCCGGAAAGGTCTATGGATGTATACTGGAGGAGAGGCTAAGAACAGAAATGGAAACAAAGCTGGAGGAAGATCATTGTGGCTATCGACTTAACCAAGGGGCATATTTGTGATTCGTCAAGCCACGGAGAAAACTGTAGATTATAATTAAGAACTTCACTTGCGTTTTATTGATATCGTGAAAGCGTTTGACTGGGTACCTTGGAAATCCATATGGAAAGCCCTGAGAAATTACCGCGTCTCAAACGAACTGACCAAGCGAATTAAAAGCTTCTATCTCTCTCCAACTGGTCCCATACACCTCAGCATCTCCGAAGTTATATCATCTTTTCCGGCAGCTTTATCTAAGTTAGCTTTACCCAAAGCTTCCTTACTTCAACAAGATTCGCGGCTGCGTCTGGATGATTGCTGGTCAGCTGTCTTTGACTTTGTGCTTCAACTTCCTCCTCATCATCACTGTCTTATGTCACAGTATAATTATTCAGCAGCTCCTGAAAGTGTTCCTTCCATCTTTTCATGATCTCATCTGGCTTTGTAAGTATAACTTCATCTTTACTCTTTATGAATTTTAGAAAAAGTCTCTATTTGTCTCCTTACGCATGTTCTCCATCACTTTGTAAAAGAGTTTCCGATTTTCCTGAGCACTCTGTTCTAGAAAGTTGCCAGACTCCTTCCAAGCCTCTTATTACGTGCTCGACCTTCAGTCTTTGTTCTTTGTAGGCATTATAGGATTGTTGGATTTTGTTTAGCAGATAAGTTTTCCACAACTCCTCGTTCTTTTTCATTTCCTATTTAATTTCGTTACTCTACGAACGCGTCGCCTTTTTTCTCCTTCCACTTATAGGGATGCTTCCGGACACAGCTGATACCGCTGTGGAAACGAAGTAAGGTCCAATCATTGTACCTCAAAACAGTTCAGTAACAACTCGGGAGTAACACAAGGAGATATCCTGAACCCCTTGTTCATCGCAGTGATGCAATTGCAGAAATGTTCAGGCTTCAAGATATTCAAGCTGGTAAAATTGGCGACTGATTTCGATAATAATAAATTTGCTCATATACGCCGATGATGTAGTATTGATGGCGGACTCAGCTCACAAGTTGCAATACAACTGCAACCTATTGATTATGGCCCTGAAGAAAGTAGTAAACAAAACCAAGACAATGATTATATCTAGAGAACAGTGTACCCACCGTATGATGATCAAAGGACAAGTTTTGGAGCAGGTGCACTAATTTAAGTATCTAGATGTGTGGATTTTTAGTGACGGAAAAGTCAGCACAGAAAGGAATGCAAGGACTTTAACAGCGGATAGGATGCTGCACGCCATCAGACCTAGGTTCTTGAGGAAACAGATCAGTGGGGGTACAAAGTTAAAGTGTAGAGAACAACATACCTACACATTCTCACTACGGGTGCGAAACTTGGAGCTTCACTAGCATGTTGGAAAGCAGAATCCAAGCTGGTGAGATGAAAGTATTTGAGAGGAGTAACTGGGAAAACTATAAGAGATCGCATCTAAAACTCAAGCATCAGGGCAGATCTTAGAGTGGATCCTCCGTTTGACAAAGTGAGAGGGTCTCAGCTGAGATGGTTTGGCCAGCGCATGGAAGACTCCAGGTACCCTAGACAAGTACCCGAAACGAGGGTGGAAGGAAGGGGACCTCGTGGAAGAAGACGGACCACCTGGGCTGATAATATCAGCTGTATCCTAAGAGTACGTGATTACACTTGGAGTCGAGCTGTTCAGCTAGCTCAGGACAGGTCGTCCTGGTGGACTTTTTGTCAACCCCCAAGTCCCGGTAGATGAGGGACCAGGATTAAGTTTGACTGATATCAGCTATAGTAGAGAGGAGAACAAAGGATGGAAACTGGGTATATAGAACGTATTTACTTTAAGGCTTGTGAAAATCAGGCTCTCAAAGAAATAATGAACTCGAAATGAATACAACTTTTCAAACATTTACAAGGGAGTAGCTGAAAATTAGGCGATAAAGAAAAAGAAAAGATTCAAAATCAATATATTTATAACTATATCCTTTACAGTTCAGGTTTGTCAACTGTCAAATGCTTACTCGATTGGTGGGCAACTCTTGGTTAATTCCTTTGTGTACATAAAGCACGTAATTGTACTCTACCATAGAATTTGATAAAAAAATGTTTGATGATGTTAAGAAAATTTTAATTTATCAGAGCTACAAGATTATTCTTTTTGTTTTCTTTTATATCCTCACGGTACAGGTAACTTAGGGAATGAAATTTTAAATTTCAATTACTGTTTTTAGTTTTGTAGAAATTCGTAAGTAATTATTCATAAATAAATAGACTCGAAGCGTAGTAGAGACCTGGAAATGTGGCATGGCCAAGTTAATTATTGAAACTTTAATTAAAAACCGCAAACGGTAAATATTCCATTCGTGTTTATATCCAACTAATGATAATTTTATGTAGATAATACGTGCTGATTTTAACGGTCACCAGTAGAATTTTTCAGTACGTAGTGTTTTTCAAAATTCATAACTATATTTTGAATGGATTCCATTAAAATACCTCAACAAAAGCTGCGTCGATACTTTTCTACGATAGCGATAAAAAGCTGGAATATTTTTAGTCGTTGGGCACAGTAGTACCTACACATATAACAATGTCTACTTATTATAGTAGTGTACTACAACAGCAGCAGCCGAAGTAGCACCCACCCACACATTAAAACGTCAATTCTCGACATCGACAGACTAAAAGCTTTTTGAGGAACATTGATCGAGCTACACACATTTTACACGTTGTGTATTTATAGTGGATCCAGACGAACGTGCTTTCGCTTTCTCCGTTTTATACATGTGCGGCAAATTCAAAGAACGAGAGACAAAATTGACGTTCGCACAAAGTTAAAAATCAAATAAACACAGATTTTATATGAACTCCTGACTGACATGTTATGTTAAACAAACTAACAAATATCACATTTCATAAATACGGAGCGAGTTGGGAATAATAAACATTCGGGGTTATGCGGCGAGGTCGATGATGGGATTTTGGCTGCGGGCTCCATAGAAGGACGTAAATACTGCTGAAATTTCCTGTTCGGAATTTTGTAACAATATCATATCTTTACTAAAAGGTGATGGATACAAAACTGGTTTAATTAAATTGCAATTACCACATACATTATCGCTTATTAATATGCTATTGCTTTCAGTTAATGGTCTTTTAATACTGCATGCTGTAAGTAGATTAATGAAATTGAAATTATTCGTTTAACTTATTTTGCTCTCTTCAACTCCTATCAATTTCTGTTCAGAGGCGGGCATTCGAAACATTAGAAATCACTGAAAGTTTGTATTTTATAAAAAACACCTATGTACTTTCACTTAATGCATATGTTACGTACTGAACTTGTATTGTTGTTAATATTTTTTTTAGATTGTGCTTACCTATTGTGTAGTTATAGTTAAAGAAACTTTCCTAGGCTTATTTATTTTTATTTCGATTCGTCTTTAAATTACGGAGTTAGCGGCCTTGTAGATTATGTACACACAGGGTAACTTTTGGGTACATCGTCATTACTTGGCAAAATACTAAACATTCTTATTAAGAAAAGTTGTATGAAAATCTCTTCTGTGTATGTTAAAATTACTTCTAATTATACAGCCTGTACTCTATAACTGAGATACGTCGAGTTTCAAGTGTCTGTTTCTTCTTCTTTCGACGTTAGATATCTTAGCTATACAGTACACCCTGTATAATTGGAAGTAAGTTTAGAACACTTGAAAGGCAAGCCCTGTAACATTTACTCACAAGCATTTTTGATGTCCAAAAGTTAATATGTCGACCTAATCTAGCCTCGTACATTTTCTTTTTACAATTTTCTTAAGACGGTTGTATAGTGTTTGCTGTTCCTCGTATAAAAGACTATAATGTTCACATCAACTACACTTCTTTAGTATTCTATTAGCAATCAATCCGCCAAGTTTGACAAGTGTACATTTATTTGTTTGAATATGATTTCGTTTTAAATAGTGTTTCTAATAAGAGTGACAAAAATGGGGAAAAGTGAGCTTCATGCGGTAAGT
The DNA here is from genome assembly GCA_011009095.1 of Ignelater luminosus. NCBI lineage: Eukaryota > Metazoa > Arthropoda > Insecta > Coleoptera > Elateridae > Ignelater > Ignelater luminosus. Next base: position 227,590 of record VTPC01090618.1, read on the forward strand.
AGATACTTGTAAGAGAAAGGTTTGGCGTCGGAACAAATACGCAAAGACGTGGTTAGAGTGCTTGGGAACGATGCTCCTTCCTACCAACAGTTAGAGGTTGGTCCCAGAAGTTTAGATGTGTCTGGACTTGCCTCAGAAGCACGGATAAGAGAGAAATGTAAACTACATATTTCAAAGACTCAAAAAGTAGCCTCAGAGCATGCCAACGTGATCCCATACTACATCTTGCATGTGTTAGAATTTAGCTCGGACACAAAATAAGCCGTGTTCAAAAGAAAATCTTTTTGCCAACAATTGTTTGGTTTTTGAACATATTCTTATGACATCTTTTAAGAATTATAAAATGAGATATATACGTAAGTATGTACTGTGTTTTATTTTGACATCTCAGTGGATAGGATAGACATTCTTGTGTCCAAGCTCCTACAAGATCATTTAGATTTGAAAAGAAAAGACAAATACTGTCATTGCAAGTAGGTATATGTTTGTAATATTCCGTAGAATAAAGATCTCTTCCTTGACTTTATTTCTAAAGGACGGAATTCGTTAAAACTATGAATTCCCTTAGTATAGGACAGCACTCAACCAGTGACGTCCAATTCGTTTGATTAGTGGCTGAATAATTTAAGTCATTGAGACGACATTTTTGTCCTGTATCGGTTATCACAATTTTCATTTTGTAGTATTATGCCAAAAACATTTTACACATCCTGACATGACGCCTTTGTGCTGTGACAATTTAGTGTTTTTTGACTGATTTCCAAAGCAAATATAACTCTAGATATTCTTCAATATTCTACGAAGTTCCAAAGCAGGAACCAAGACAATTTGCTTAAAATATCTTCAGATGTGCTTGTTTACAATGCAATACGTACACATAATAGGCCAGATATTAGGAGTCAACTGAGGAAAAGTTTCGGGTCAGCTGAATTTTTGTACAGACCTTTATGTGGCATTATATGGAATTAACGTGTAAAAAGTCCCCATCGCTATCGTGTACGCTTCAACCTAAAATTGGGGAAAAGTAAGAGGAAAGAAACGCTATAAAGAATGTTACAAATGTTGCATATTCGTATGCAGATAGAGACTCTGAGAAAATGGCCACGCCCGCCATCGCTCTATCTATATCCCGAATGAAAAACTGGAACTAATTAGAAATATGGCCTATGGTGGAAGTGGCCGCTCCGTCGCTCTTTTTTTTCTTTTTCTAAAAGGTCTGAGATTTTCAGTGTGAGATCTACCTCTATACTATTTAACTAGCTCGTATACCATCGGCTAGGATTATTTTATTTCCTTAGCAATAATGCATTCATCCAATCTAGGAGTTTTACCTTTGGAAAACCTTCACGACGCACGAGACAGTTAATATTTCCCCTTTAGTACATGCTCACCTACTTTATAAATTGGTAATATGTTTAAGACAAAATGGGCTGTTAACAATTGAAGAGTCCAAATAGTACGCCTTCTTAAGAGATCTTGGAGGTGATTGGATTTAATTTTTTCTTCTTCACGGTCTTAACTCGTAATACCTATGATGTAACTTCTTGCAATTCCTACCTTGCATAGGTTGTCCTAGTTTGAGTAGAAACATCTATGCTGACTCTACTACTATCTATGCTAGTCACACTGTAACGTAACCTTGCGTTACATATAAAATTGACTCTAGTTTAACTAAATCTCAGTTGGTGACAGCTCAGATACAGAGATTATACATACAATAAAACACAAAAAATTTGTCAATACATATATTAAAAAAAATAAGAATTCAAAATAAATAATAACAGGCGCCAGTGTCTTTTATATAAAAAGACATACAAGATCAATACAAGAATTCAATAAATCAAAAAAATTGCTAATAAATTATCCAATTAAGAAATACAATTAAATTTTTTTAACGACAAAATAATAAATTTAAATATTTAGAGAATAATTCAATAAGTAAAGTGTAAGCATTTACAAATACTTGGCAGTATAGTTCAAAATCCATAACATTATCATCTATTACCACTCTTTTGGTAATCTAAATTCAATAAGAGAAAGATTTTTGAAAAATTTGAAATACATAAGTTTTCACCAAGTAAAATCTAAAATAAGAATTTTATCTATAACTTGTAATAAACCAAAAAAAATTACAACTGTAAATCTCACTTCTGCTCTACAAATAGAATTTAATAAAGAATAAATTAATTTTATTAAAAATGAGATAAAAGAAATTATGGAAATGAGCACTGAAAAGATACACTACTTACCCCGAGAATCCCGCTGTGATACAGATCTGATCGCAGAGGTGAAATAGCTGTAATAAAACAATTTTGCAAAAGTCAGAATAATTTCAATAAACGATTCCTGGCTTGATAATAAATTTCATTTTTTGAATGAACAAAAATTAAATTTGTATGTTAAGCACATAAATTTTCATCCTCAAGTATTCACACACAAAATTTCTTAAAAAATTGTATTTAAGACAAAAACAAAATTTGATAGGTGCTGGGTATCGATGATTCTTCATCAAGTTATTCGTAATTTGGAAATGTTAAATTTTTATTAATGTTAGGCGCCGTTGATCCCACATGTGGATTTAGCAGGTATTTCCATCTCACGGCGGACCATTACGCACAAGTCTGAACCAAGTTGAACTGTTCTTAAGATTTGATAAAAAATAAAAGGTACTTTCTTAAGGTGATGTAATAATTTATATTTCTTTACCGGTTTCGACACAATTGTCATCTTCAGGAGAAAAAATTACTTCTACACATATATTTAATTAACTACTAAGACAATTTTTCTCTTGAAGATGACATATTGGAAGTACCTTTTATGTCGTATCCAATTAAATCATCTCAAGCAATGGATCTACACCATATGTTCTTAAGATGTTTAACTCCAGAAGATTAGATAAAGATCAGTATGCTACTAGGAGCATGTTGCGGCGATCATATCGTTAAATCGGAACCCTGATAAGCATAGCCTGCGAGGAAACCGGCTATTCTTCCTAATTCAAATTTCTCCTTGGATTTTGAATTCGAAAGAATAGTTGGTTTCCTCGCAGCCTATGCTCATCTGGGTTCCGATATGTCTGTCTGCTTTCCCGGAAGAAAACCCCAGCAAAGTCTTAAAAAATCGGTCAACCAATCCGAACCATTCCGCATAAGTTCCGCGGGAAAAATTTAAATGCTCTAATACATTTCTAATACAGAAAATTTAATCGAGAAGCTGATTAGCAAAAACTAGTAGGAATTTGATGGTTCACCTCCATCTCAACATATCGGTTCACTAAATAAATAAACAAAGCCTCACGAAATTACTAAAACGCTAACCCTACTCAAATGACAATAATCCACTTCAATCTTTTAGCTAACCAAATCCTGAGACTAACTCAATCAACAGAAATTATCCCGCTAAGAACTGTTAAAATACCCTAAAACTAGAACACGAAGTTTAGTAAATGTCGAAATTAATAATACCCTGTGTCCTGCTTCCAATAACAATAACAATGCAAATCGTCAACCCTAATTCATTTACAAAAAATAAAAAAAAACTACAAGAAGGTTAATTAATCTCCCAGCGTGAGCTCATCAACCCCAACCATCTCTCTAAACAAGAAAAACTATAAAAAAATATAGAACACACTGAAAGTACCGAACAAACACATGAAACGGTAGCGAAAAGTGATGGTTACAATACTACCACTTTCAAGAGTACTCTTACAAACTAAGTAGGTTGAGAGATGATTTCTGGAAATAGCATGTTTTGCGTTTAGAAAATCTCAGGATTATTTAGTTGGTTCTGTGTTAGTTAGAAATTTTGGGTGTAGACTGATAAGGACTACAAAAATCAATGGAGACAATCTCATTCTGATGATTCAGACTACTTTCATTTGCCTTCAAATGTTCTGGGTCTAAGGAAGCTTGTAATACAGAATGAATCTTGCTATTAAGTCAGAGATAAGCTTGGAACATTTAGAATCGAATCTGTGAGTTTCAAGAAAGTCTTTCGTTTCGTGGAATTTATTAAACGTGTCTAGTAAATATCGAAGTTTTGCTACCCGTCGGGTACAACGAATGCACTCCTGATCTGAATGCTACATCGAAAAACCCATGGTATTCTAACCTAAAAATGTCTTTCCCGAACATGAAACCTAACAACCTGTGTCCACCTAACAACGGTCTTACTAACCTTGTAACCTCTCTTTTTTGTGCACTTTGTTTATACTGTGTCATAGAGAATAATCGTTAGAAGGTTCAGAGAACTTTTCCGACCTGGCATCCCTTTCTGTTGGGAAGATGGATAACAGTTTAACGTACCTCTTAAGTTAGTCTAATAATCTTAAAGATCTTGGAAATAGGGATCATTTAAAAAGGCCATTTTTGCAGTTTGGAAATTAATCAAGTTTTGGCTAGAGCTCTTCTCATTGTAAGGGGAGACAGATTTTCTGTAATTAGGGGGTGTGATATTGCTTTAGTAGTATAAAGAAAAAAGTTTTAGTGACTAATCAAGGTTATATAATTACTGATTTCTCCAATCCCAGGGTTTTTAATCTATATTCTTTTTTCCATCTATAGCAGAATTACCAATTGGCATTATGCAGTGTGTTTTTGAAATAATGACTTCCCAGTAAATGAATATTTTGTCATACAGCAATGAGCTTAGGAACGAAAACTAGATAATATCTCCAAACAAAAATATCACAAAGGAAAAGAAAAACTTCGGGAAACTTAGGAAGACATTATAGAAGATTTTGCTAGATAGACAGGGACTGACATGCGGAAGTTGTCTCAAAACAAGAAATATTGAAGGGCAATAATGGAGAGTCAATACCCTTGCTTTAGAAAGCATAAAAGAAAAACAGAGATAAGATAATGATCTTAAATATGGCATACTAAATGGAATAATTCTGAGTCTCATATATGTGTGTGAAGGAGAGAGAGAGAAAGAGACCACTTCGCTCTCATAATGATACTAGTATGTTTGGTTTCTAGGTTTCAGCTTTTGTGATAATTTAGCCAGTAAATTCTTACCAGAAGAACTTAAAATCGCGGATATGCCGGTAAGTTGAAAGTCAATAAAACAATAAACAGAATTACATGTACTTCAAGAGAAAAATTCTTGAAAGAATAGAAAGTTACTTTGACTAACCTTGCAAAGAGGTCATCTCTACGTAGAAGAGGATAACTAACTTGTATTATTACTTTAAATTAATTGTTACTTTGTCAACCCTATTCACTTAATATTTTTATTTTTGTATTAACCTTACTTTGCGTTTTAGATGAAGCTGTTCTGACTTTGTGAAAGATGTATTGTATTCTCTTCATGGTCTATTATTTATGCTGTAAAATAATGAACTGTTGTTTATTGAGGGGGACAAGATTTAAAGGAAAGACCTTAATTTGTATTATTTTTTGTTTCTTCTTCGATTTCAACGCTTTCAGGCTTCTCAGTTCAATTTCTTATTTTGTAAATTCTAATGTAAACACCACCAACGAAGGTTCATATTGACTCTAGTTCAAAATGCTCACATCAAAGCTTAAGAAATAGCAGGCAGCTTTTTTTCTTTCTGATTTGGTTCTTTCTGGGGATACAATTAGGTCTCACAAAAAAATGAGATCCTTTTAATGGCGTAATCAATTTTCCTTGTAAAAAACGACTTCAAATGGCTCATAGTTGAAACAAGTAGGCAGTTACAATTTTACCACAAGTCTAGAAAAGATTGAATTCTAGAACAGTTTTCAAACAACTGACCATACAGCTAAAAGTGTTTCTTTTTTTCTTAATAGTGAATAGATCGTGAGTTTCTTCCCTCCGAAATAATATTTAATAGAGTAACTTTTTTCTATGCTATCTAACAAGTTTTGTTGTTATAGTAATGTTTACCAGAAGAACTTTAAGAGCTCAGATATGCCGACACGTTGAATATCAATAAAATAATAAATATGATTTTGACTGCATTTAGTTTAAGTGAAATATCCTTAAATGACTACAAAGTTAAATTTTTATGATTGCATGATGTGACTTAAATCATACACATTAACACAACAATGTCTTAACAAGACAGTAACCCAAGTTTTAGAATTTACCCAACTTCAGAATTTTTGTTTTAATGTTTTTATTTTTGTCAAATGAAAGTTTGTATCAACAAAACTTTAAAGATTTCAAGTTCAGTCCCGTATCTGGAAAAGCAGTTGTCAACTGAGAAAGGTGTTTAAGGGTAGGGTGATATGAGAACTGAAGTTACCAGAAAATGTGCAAGAATGGTGGGATGTAAATAGTAGTATGATTGATAGTGTTTGGAACGACATCAGGGAAGCGACCCCCAGAAGACAAGAAGGCGTGGTGTTGGAGGTGAGAAAGTGCAGACCGTTGTAAAACGAAAGAAGGAGGTTAAGAAAGTATGGGATTTCACTGGGAGTAGGGCAGACAGAGAGGTTTACACTGCAGCGAAGAAAAACGCAAAAAATACCGTGGCGAGGGCAAGGGCAGTTCACGAAGCGTATGAGCAGTTAGAAAGAAATCGGCATGATACGCAATTACTAAGGATAGTCAAAGCAAGAGATAAATCGTCGAAGTTCATGAGGATGGCAATGCAAATGAAGGTGTGGTTCAAGAGATCAGTAGGAAAGAGGTGGAATATGCTTTAAAAAAATGAAAAATGGAAAGGGAGAAGGGGCGGACCTGATAACGGTGGAAGTATGGAAAAGTTTGGGCGAGGGATTTATTTAAGAAACTATTGCAACAGAAGGAGATTCTGAAAGAGTGGAGGGAGAGTGTACTGATACCAATATATAAAGAAAAAGGAGATGTGCAGTAGTATGGGAACTATAGAGGCATAAAGCTAACGTCCCATACTCTGAAGGTCTGGGAACGAGTCATTGAAGGAAGGATTAGGCAGGAGACGGAGGTGTCGGAGGAGCAATTTGGGTTCATGCCAAGAAAGGGAATGACGGATGCAACATTTGCGCTGAGGCAATTGATGGAGAAGTGCATAGAGATGAAAGTCGAGATGCACATGGTCTTCATTGATATTGAGAAGGTATATGATAGGATACAGATAAGGAGGTACAGAGCAATGAGGGTGTAGGATGTAGAAATTCAGCATAGAGTGAACTGCAGCTGGTTAAATTGGAGGAAGATAAGTAGGGTGCTGTCTGATACAAATGTGAGCTGCAGGATGAAAGGAAAGATATATAAGACGGTGGTGCGACCTGCTATGATGCACAGAGAGGAGACGTGGCCTGTTACGAGGACTCAAGGAAAGAAAATGGAAGTGGCTGAAATGAGGATGTTAAGTTGGATGTGTGGAGTAACTAGGAAGGACATGATCAGAAATGAGCTTATTAGAGGATCGGTCAAGGGTGGGCCTATTGGTAGAAAGATCCAAGAGAGCAGGCTAAGACGATTCTGGCATGTGCACAGAAGCGATGAGGACTACGTTGGGAAAAGAGTTGAGAAGATGGAGGTTAGTGGCAGAAGGAAAAGAGGGTGGCCAAAGACAAGGTGAATGAAGAGCTCCGAGAGAAATATTAGAGACTAGGAGACGCTCTAGACAGGTAGGAGTGGCGGGAGAAAAAAAGACGGAAATGCCGAATGGAACTGTAAAAGAAGAAGAAAAAGTTCATAGATCCACAACTCCAAAACGAATTGTCAAAGAATTTTTGTAATTAAGCAATTTTGTTACTCTCTATTCCAGTCACACTGAAACGCCCCGCTTAAGTTTCAGCTGAATGCTTTTTTTTTTATTGTAAACAAGTGTAACATATTCCTGATTTTAAAACATTTTTTCGTTTTATGGAAGTTTGAAACGTAAAACGTAGTAGTAAAGTAGTAATTTAATACATAAAAAATGTTGTAAGTTACAGTAAACAGATTTCTTAAGTAGGATGTTATCATAAAACTGCATGTTCGCACTTCTTGATAAAACAAATAAACTAATAAAAATGTTTTATAATGAGAATAGAAACAAATATTTCAAGTTAATTAAAAATCATTAAACACAGATTATAATTTATATGTAACTTGCATAAAATATTCAGACAAGCAAAATCATTTTAGATAGATAATTAGAACGAACCAAAGAAATTCAAAATAATGCAACATCAGATTAGTAAACTCTGCTAGGTAAAATCAATGCTGTTTGACAAATATCAATATAGTAAATTTTATTCCTTACAAAATACCCAATTATCAAATATAAACAACAAAATACATAAAATGTAGAAACATTCTTTTAGTAAAAAGAAGGGGACAATATTTTTCACTTTTTAACTTTAGATTTCCACTTTGTAGAACATGTTAAAGGAGGTTGAGTTATATGCAAGTTGATGATTAATAAGAAGTGGCTCCTTTGTGTTAACCAGGAAAGGTGTGTTGGAACATCCTGCCTGAATTTGTACTACAGAGGACTGGCGTCGCGGCGCTGCGGTTAGCTCAGCTCTTTCTCCACCCTCAGCGCCGCCCGCTATCCATTACACATATTGCCTGCCGCCCCCCAAACCCCAAACCAAATACCTACAGAGTCGGATCGTGTAAAATACTAGGAGGAAGTAGTTCAAAGGACAAATGATAAGAGGATACCAACTCGAGACTAATTAATATTTCTGTATGCAAAATAAAATAAAAAAGGTTGGGATTGCTTATTTTTTTTTCTTTTATCAAGTATTACATTTTGAATTTTAAGTTTCGTCATTATTTTGCACTCGTTGTTTTATAACTATAGTTGGGATTATATACAAAATGTGCTTCTTTATCTTTCAATATATATATTTCAAAATTAGAATTACCCGGTTTATTGCTTTCTAGGGCTACTTCATGAATAACGAAGTAAAACTGGCAATTCCAACGTATTGAAGGGTTATACATATTCTGCATATAATCCGAGCTTTATTTGTAATTAGTAAACTTCTTGCATTTAATTTTGCAACAGTAGACATTTTGGGGCCTTAAACAAATATTCTTAACTAGAGGCGCACAGTTAGACTCGAATCGGCGGTATTAATAAAATGCATTGAGCGTAACGTGGAAGCAGAATCGAAGAGTGCCACATACTTATTGGAATTTCAGTTTAACTTCAAGAAAAATACAGAAGGTATATTTAGCTGCTTTAAGCTAGGGACCAAAGAGAAATAATTTTCCAAAAATAAAGGCTACCCTAGGTAAACAGGAAAAAATTTCAGACGCGTTAGGTCTATTTAACAAAACGAAGTGGATGACAGAAAAAAAATCTTTGTTTCTTTACTGTTTCAGAAGCTATGACATGATAAAATAATCATGATGTACTGCATAGTAAGCATCATATTCAATGTATGCTTTGAATCTCTTAAGACTTACTGTAATCAGAAATGTACAACCTGGCTAATAAATCATCTGAGCGAGTGATCACTTAATAACAGATTGAAGGACTGTTTGTTATAGCTTATGTAAAGGCTTCTAACAAATTTTCTTGAAAACTGGAAACTTAATATTTCTTCACCGTTGATGATCACGCACCGGCAGGAAATATAAAGATTATATCTCTCTCCTTCCAGGTTCCCAGTCAAGTTAGAGAAATACCTATCATAATTGAAAGAAAAACATCCTACTCCACTTACATTAAAGCCATAACAAATGAGGCTACCAACTAGGAAGACGACAGTTTACAGACAGTCGCACAAGTAAATAGTTGAATCAGCAAAGTGATAGATATTGGCACTAACGAAGAAAACAGCAAAGTTACAAAAAAAAAACAAGAATATCAAACCAAGTGCATAAAGACAGTGAAATACGACAAATGAGGAAAAGCAAATCCGTAGCATTTTGACATCCACCCTTAATTTGGAGGAACTCCAAACGAAAGCAGAAAAAGAAAAATGTAGTAGTCTGATGCTATCTCTAAAATATAGACATATCAAAATAAAGCGACCAAAAGGATGTAGGTTAAAGTTTGTCGGGTTCATCAATAAATAGGCGAAAAGAAAGTTTGAGTTCCAGTACAAAATATTTTTCGGTTTTTCTGAAATTTTCTTGACAATGAAAATCAGACCTGTTTTTGAACAATAATAGCTTACATCAACTCTTCCATTTTCTTCAAGATCGTAGTAAACAAGCCAATCCAATCTGCATAAGACACAATTTAGAAATTAAAATGGTGATTGTCAACGTAATCCAAAATTTCAAATTTGACTAGTACTAAAAGTCATACAGCAATGTATTAGATTTAGAACACTTCTTGAAGTTAGTGTTTTAGGCGTTCTTAGAATACAACTGGTTGAAGCAAGACGGGGAATTTATAATCACTTTTTGACTGAAAAAAGCTTCATTGCAATGCAGAGGTATAAATCTTGTTCAGCTTCGGAAAAGGGATATGCTGGTAATGACGACTAAAATACTCCAGAAAGTATAAATAAAGACAAGAATTCTATTGTGGAATTTCTTCATAAAAAAACAGAGTAGTAAAGATTTAAATGTATCACAAATGGATTTTGATAAGTTGCAGTTAGTCATAAATAAGTTTGCGTAACCCTTCAAGCAGAAATAGTTAGATCTTGATGCAAATATGTAAGTGAATTATGACAACAATAAAAAAAGAACAGAAAAGCATTTACCAAAAATAACAAGTAAGTTGATTGATGAATAGGTAAAGCCATTTCAAAAAGTAAGAATTTCTAGCTAGTTAGCAATATAAAAAAAATTTCAACAACAATTATCATTCTGGCATATTGCAAAGACCTACTTAATACCGAGTCTGATTAGCCGTTGGGCAGAGATCGAACTATAGGAAATAATTCTATGGCTAGATGTATCCTTGCAGTAATATCCTTCTGTAAATTACATTTCCATAAAAAAACTAGAAGCTATGCTACTCTGGTTCGTATGATATTCAAAGACGTTTGAACTTATCGCTACCAGATAACTTTACATAACGAAAACAATGTGTTCAATCTTCTGTGAGACACATGGTATATAGGATATATAGTAACGTGTACAGACTAAAGTCTTGTTTCCCAAATAATAGTCCAGCGTTAATAGAGAATATAGCTTTGGTCAGTAATAAGTATGCTCAATTAGTTAAGATGATGGTTTCAAGAACTGGAGACAGTGGCATTTAACAATTGCGATAAACCAAAATTGATGCTTGTCCACAAATTGATATCTCAAAGGAAAAAACATATTGATATTGAAAAGAAGTATTTGCTATCTCTAAGAACGTACCAGATAAATGAGTATTACTACCAAGACAAATAAGAAAGAAATTTTGATAACTTTCGGCATAACATTCAAAGTTTTCCCAAATATCTCCAACAGACAAAAAACAGTTATATATCAGATATTTCGGGAGAAGTATTTTGGTAAATCCACAAAATTTTTTCCAAGTGTGACATTTTAATAAAATTCATTCCAAAAACAACAAACATCTGTTAAAAGTTTTGGTTGAAATTTTGACTCAATATTCAATAATAACAAACCATTTCCAGTTTAATCCTACCCTGTTTCCCTGAAATTCTGTACCCTTTTACCGCGATGAAGTATCGATTGATGTGACGTAACGCAGGTAATGCGTCCCCGGGCATTGTCACTAGGCTGTGCGTGCGTAATTGGCCGGCTACAAAGGGTTATAATGTTACCTTTGTACCTACCACTAACCAAGGGGTTATGTGTCTCCCGGCACATACTTGATCCTACTTTATGGGTTAATTAATTACATAATTAATTTGATACACGAGAATAATAATTCCGTGTACTGGACTTTTCCTCTTTTCCGTTTTACATTGTGTTTTAACGCAAATTTCTATTTTCTTTTTTAACTCTATAAAATTAAAATAATTACTAATCTTTAAGGATTTGCTTTAAAATTAAATTTTATCCTTATTCCACAGTTAAAAGGGAAAAGGTCTACTCGCGTCCTCTGAAGTATATCGTCAAAAAAAAATCGGTGGTAGATACCAAACCAAACTAACTTAATGAAATCTCTAAATCAGGAGCTTTTAGAAAGATTTCCCGGAGGGTCGTTCGTGGCTGCACGCAACGGGTCGTGCATCGAACGCTCCAGCAGATTTGGTTTGTGTGTTCGAGTTTTATGTCAAAGACTCAAAAAGTCCTTCCATTTCATTTGTTCCAAAATCAAATACAACTTTTTTTCTGTAAAGAGTTTTTCTAAATGAGAATTTTAAAGTTTCTGTGTTTTTTTTGAAGTAATAAACTACATTAAAGCGATTATTCTTGTGTTTTCACCCTCATATATCAACGGATACCGTCGTGGAAGCATAACATACACGTCTGATAACGCAAGTCATGATACAAATCGATGGAATAAACTTAATAAACGTATGCTAATCCACATGCACTTAGTATATTACATCTGTATATTCATGAGGAACGTCGATATCAATTTCATGTACGGTTTGCGTTTGGCCATTGATATGCATTGCTTAGATATTTGTTTGGTAAACACCCCACGCAATCTGATTGAAATATAGCTGTTCTGATTTATATTTGTCTTTTTCCGCATTCGGTTTCGTGACTGGCAATTTATAGACGTTCCCCTTTGCAAGGATTATGCTCCAACGAATTCTTTATTTCAGCCCTAGAACAACGCTGGAATTAATTTCTGCGACTAAGCGTTACGCACAATTCAAATAATCATCTTTAGCACGCGTTTCCAACATTCCAATTCCCATTGTTCACGATAGGGAATTGGTATATGTTATATCCTTTTTACATTGTGTTGTTAATTATTAGAAAGTTAACTTTCGTTTTAAAGTTCTTCTATGGGAAATAAATGAATGGAAAGAACTTTTGTAAAGACTTGCTGATTCTTACTTGCTTAAGTTGATTCATTCTCTGCAATTAATTATAGTGGGACCAACTTCAGAATTATTAAAAGCAAAAATAAGCAAATTAAGGATCGAGCCAAAAACACTTTTTTCCCAAAGGATACACTACAGTAGGTAACAGAAGCTTTTATATAAGCTTTGTCATCTTTCACGCTACAGTAACTGTTTATATCAAAATGGAATTTTATATATTTACTAAATAGATCAGGATAAAAATAAATATAAATGAACTGAAACGAGGCTGATGCTTAGAAATTGCTCAATGCTCTTGTTCATCAGAACGAAGACAATCCAAAAATAATAATGTTCATAACTCTCTTTCAGACTTAAAACAAGCAAACACATAGCAATGATACAAATAAAAGAAGACCAACTCTAATCGCTAGATTTTTATTCTCTTAACAGGGCCGTTCCAAGCACGTGTGCAGGATGTAAGCGGCACGCAGGCGGCAGTCTCAAAGGGGCACCAAAAATTCGATAAATATTCGTCAAAATAAAATTGACAAAGAAAGTACACTAGGTTATCAACAACGTATGTCCTAAAAGTTTTAAACAGTTTCCAGGGTTTTGATATTTATCATGAATAGCAAATTCTGACCTTGGTATTCGAAAAAATTACTTCAGTACTTTAACTTTTAATTCCCGTTGGAATTTTGATATTAAATTGAGATCAATTGCATTATTATATCTTTGATAAAAGAAAGTTCACAAAAGTATCTGTAATCTAGTTGGGCAAATGCTTGTATTTGATATTGTATGAATATTTATGGTTATATTAAAAACTCGAAAATTAAGGGAAATAATTTCTATACTGATAATACCGAAGCCCAGTAAACCAGGGAAACGATACTTACATTGGTTAGCTGGGTGAAGTCTGCACTGGAAGTCAGAAGCGTTAAAGCTGCTGCCTCGTAGACATTGGGGTGCAGAGAAGCTGCCTTTTATCCCATCTCCGGTGTCTAATAATAATATACCATCTTTTGAAGCGCTTAACAGCGGACGACTTTCTTGCTCTGGCATACGCAGATGATCGGCTAGTATTAATCACTGGTCGTTTTCTCAACATCGTCTGCGACCGAATGCAAGTATCCTCTAGGATCATAGAAAGATTTGTAATGAGAATGGCCTTACAATCAATTCATCTAAGACTGAGGTAATCCTCTTCACCAAAAAAAAGAAACGAATGGTTTAAGAAAATTCATGTTGTGCGGTAGACTTCCACCGCTTGCGCAGAAGGTCAACAACATATCGACAAGGTGATAGCTAAATCGACAACGATACTCTGGCAGCTGTGCTAGGTGGTAGGTAGGCTTTGCGGAATCAATCCTTAGATAGCCCCCTGGATTTGCACGGTAATTATCAGACCTAGAGTATTATATGGTTCAGTGGTCTGGTGGTCTAATATAGAATGCACTACCATCGTTCAAAGGCTGGTCAAGCCTGGTCTGTGTGGGTATAAGGGATAAGGAAGTAAGCAATAGTGGCTCACTTTAGAATGTGGAATGCAGTGTTATGTCTTGGAAAAGAATTTAACATTAGCCACGCCAGGGTAGCCCAGTTAATGGAAAAAAGTGCCTTTACAGATTAGCACAGGTGGGCGATCGGTTAAGGCTGCATAGCAAGTACTCCCTCATAATCTCGACTACGGAACAGTAGAACAGCAGTAAGGTGTGTGCTGAGAAAGCACACCATGGTTTCCAAGCTGAAGTTTATGCTAGGCATATAGGGAAGATGTGAGAATGATGGAGCAAAAGATATATATCAGCGGCACTAAAACCAGTCTGCGCAGCCAGAACAAGAAATTTTCTTGTGCAGGAGTATGCAGACGCTTTGGAAGAACTTGTCACAACAGAGGAGGTTAACCTCGTTTGGACAACTGTGCACAGCAAAATCCACGGCAATGGAAAGGCAAATAAACTTGCCAGACTCGAAGCCGAGGATACCTACTTAGGACCAGAACGTTTTCTGGGGATATTTAGGCAACAAGTCTTGTTAGCTCTGAACGCATAGGCTTTCAAGATTTTCGAGAAAGGTAAGCTGAACCGGAGAATACTAAGCCTTTTAATTGGGATCCTCACAGGTCTTTGCATCTTAAGAAGGCACCTATCGCTCATAGGTGTAAAGGAAGATCCAACACGTTCTAATAGCGATACAGCGTTTTTCCACTACCTGAGAGAATGTGAAGGTTAAGAGCAACTAGCGTTTAAAACCTTTCAGGCCGTTACCCTAATAAGAGAGCAGTTGAGCTTTCTAGCCTGGACTGACATCCTCACTTTCGTACGGGAGTCAGGTAGGTTTGGATAAAAAACAGAAGCAAGAATATTAGATGGTCGTAGGGGTTGTCGAGGGAATCGTGAGGGGTTAGTAAAAGAGGCCCTATAAAGGTCTAATTTCTGGGTTTTAGCCTTTCCAACTACTATTATTACTACTCTGACAATATTGATGATGCCCAAATATTGTGAAATTTAAAGGAAACGTTTTTTGCTGTTAAGTTGTCTGGTACACTTAAGTTGAGAAATCTACCTGCCTAATGTACGCTGTTGCTACATCTTGTTGAAATAATTAATTATTTATTTTAGCTATATGATTCACAATGTATTCTGAATGAACTGTGTACAAAATGTTCTGTTTTAGTAAACTTCTTAATAACGAACAAGCCATAACTAATATTCTCGGTTGATCTCTGTTTTTAATGCAAACAATATATTTTTTAGTTTTTTTATAACACAACCTGCTTATGCACAATTTTTCAGCGTTGTATGTTGTCCGGTTAGGTGAGAAAACTGACCGTTGTTTCTTCTTATTCCATTATCTTCTCATTGTTCCTATTTGGATCGGCCTCCCGCCATTACAACATTTGGGAACTCTTAAATTGCAAGTTACCTGTCACTCCATGCAGGTCCTCAAACATTTATCGGAGGTTTAGAGACTCTCGATTAGCACGACGTTCACCACTTCACATCCAGTTGATCCGTGTATTTCGAAAGCGCTGTATCGACTGCAGTTCCATCCCGGTTGGCATTTTGCAGTCCTTGGGTTACACAGGTCCAATCATATTCCTGACTAAGATGACCAGCGGAATCGCCTAGCCAGATGACTCCAATACTTCATCTCATAACACAAAAGTGGGCAAATATAAGTCGTTCATTACCTACCAACTACCATCCCGCTGATTTTTCTGCCACCATTCCTTTATCACAACAAATAATAAACAAACTTCGTCGCCCACTGTCATCATCAATTTTTTCTGGACTATCATTAACACCTTCAACCATCTCTTCTACTCTGGCCAACAACTCATCTACATTAGTCCATTTTATTTTCTAGTACCTCACAATGTTCTGACACCCCAACGAACTTCACAACATCTTAACCTGCTGGGTTTATTATTGATCCTTCATGGTATTCCCACATTAGCCTAGACGTCTCTCTGTTCGTTTCTCAAAGATTAGTCTAGAGTTTTTTTGTTTTCAGCGCTTTCGGTCCTTAACCTAACTGGTCTATCGTGCAACGTAAGAATCCATTTTATAGTATACAACCGTATACGGTTCCAGTTTTTATAATTTTCTATGTGATGGTCTAGATGTCATAAGGAAATTCCCTGACCTTTTGGTTGCTGCTCTGATAGCACGATAGCAGTAACTCTACATTCCTCTCTTACGGTGGAAGGACCTCTCTCCCTGATGTAGTCATTGCTCATTCCGCCATCTCCTCCACGCTCAGTCACTTTTTATTGCCAGGACCCAGTGGTTTTGGACACAAAGATACTTTTAGTTAACCATGCAAAGAAAAGAAAGTTACTGGAAAAGTAACCAAAAAACGAAGTTAAAATGGAATTTTAAAAAAGCCGACTGGAAACTCTACGCTGAAACTGCTGAAAATCTTGTGACCCTAGACGTGATAGACACGAACGCCTACACCGATTATGCTTGAATCAAAGGAGCAATTACTAGGGCTGCTAAGAAAGCTATTCCTAGAGAGCAAGTTAAGCGATACGCCTCATATGGACTGAAGAGCTCTCGCGCCTAAAAGAAAAAAGAAATCAAGCAAGAGAGTTAGCTGAGATAACTGGAAACAGGGATGATAGGCAAAATCTTAAGCAGAAAAACACACTACTCGGGG
The DNA here is from genome assembly GCA_011009095.1 of Ignelater luminosus. NCBI lineage: Eukaryota > Metazoa > Arthropoda > Insecta > Coleoptera > Elateridae > Ignelater > Ignelater luminosus. Next base: position 244,515 of record VTPC01090618.1, read on the forward strand.
AAAGAATAATTCACTCTAAACGGGACTCATCCAGATCTTTCCTAAACGGACTCGATTTAAAAAAAACGGATTAAAAGCTCAATGTTTTGTTTCAGTGTTGAAAAACGACAGTGGTCTCGGGAAGAAGAGTCCTTTTGCCAACGGTGTAAGGTTGCTCAGACCTGACACCGCAATAGCAAAGTTCTTCTGCGACCACTATGCAAAAATAAGCAACTTCATTCCGAGAAAAGAGAATGGTTCCTCAGAAACCAGAATGACGGTAGACTGACCATCGGAGGAGGAGATGACCTTGATGTACTCCAATCTTACTGACTTTGAGCTCAATTTGGCTCTAAAAAAAAACAAAAACAGGAAAAGGCCCGGATTCAGATGAAATACATCCTGAGTTCCTGAAGCATCTTGGACTGAGGGCTTGGAATTCGTGCGAATGGTGTAAGATGGAAGTTATCCCAATCCCCAAGAAGGGCAAGGAACCAAACACGCCTGCGTGCTTTCGGCCTACATCACTAACGAGCGTGTTCTCCAAAGTATATAAAAGAATGTTGCTGCGCACGCCACCAGTAGTCATTGAGAGGAAGAAGCTAATATCAAACTGACAAGCAGACTTTAGAAGACATAGAGGGACAATAGAGCAAGTTGCCAGGGTAATTCAGGAGATTAAGGACGACTTTCACTACAAGCAGAGTACTCTGGCTGTATTAATCGATTTTAGGACTGCCTTTGATGTGGTATGGAGGAAGAAACTACTTAGTAAACTGCAACTCCTCGGTCTCAAAGGAAATATGTTTAGTGATATCTCCTTCATTTACTTAGAGAGGTATATACGCGTAAACCATGGTGAAGTTCTCTCTCAGTACAGGCAGACCAAGCAAGGACTGCTTCAAGGATCTGTCATTAGCCCTGTTCTCATTAATCTAATGATCAAGGATGTTATTGCTGCAATCCAGGGCATCCCTGGTACCCAAGCTCTACTTTATGCAGATGACTTAGTCATATGGGCAACCAGAAGTGACATAAAGGTATTAAAGACGATCATAAACCAGGCCTTAGCACAACTTTCATTTTGGTCTAATGAAAATGAATTAGTCGTCAATCCAGAACAATCGGGATTCCAACTGTTTACACTGTCCACGAAGCAACAAGGAGGACTATCTTTACTCTACGAGTTCAATTCCTTAGGTGAAGCGAAAGCCGCTACTTATTTAGGGGTTCAGCTTGATACTAAGTTGCAGTGTTCAAAGCACGTCCATCAGCTAGCATGTAGCTAGGGATGTAAACAAATGATTTAACTGAATACACTAGCAGGAACGGAATAGAGAGTCTTGACGCAGGCATACATCGTATGAAAGACCCATGATGGAGTATGGGAACGAACTGATTCTCACGGCCCTCAAGACAACTTTGGAGAAGCTAGATAGATCCCAGAACCAAACCCTGAGATTGATAACTGGGGGTCCCAGCTCTACCGCTATTAACGCGATGGAATTGCAAACCGACGTAGATCCCCTATCGGTAAGAAGAGACCTGGCGGTAATAATAGTAGAATGGTAAATCACATGGAAATTGGACTACTGGAAAAACTATAAGCCGCCTACTGAAAACACAGAAGTCCTTCTCTGTAAAAGCGTCCCAGCTCGGAGAGACATACAATTTAGATATAAAAAAGAAAGTACCCTTTCCAAGACATGCCGTTAGGGATGTCTTAATGCCTCACATTCCACATCACATGAATAAAAGTGAACTCCACCCACCATGCAAAGAACTATTACACTGGGAAGCATTCGTGAAAGATATTCAGTCACAGAGTGAATCCACGTGTACACCAATGGCTCGTAGCTTGATGCTCGTGGTAATGGGGGTGCAGCAGTCCACAGAAAAAACTTCTAGATTTCGCAGGCAGTCGGGACATTAGTCTCGAATTTTGATGGAGAGGTAAAGGCTGTCGTAGCTCTTGAACCCCTTAAAGTAGAGCAAGGAAGTAAAGTAGTCCTTCTCATTTATTCCCAGGCAGCTATTCTGGCTTTCGCGTTCCTGGAAGATAACTGTTCAAACTCTGGATTCTACCGCAGTCAGCAACTTATGTCAGAGTTGATAGAGTTTGGGTGGACTATCTGTCTATAGTGGATATGCAGGGGCACTGAGAAGCAGCAACTCCCAGTACACTTGGAATTCAGCACAGTAAAGATACTGCTAAGAGGAGCACTACGGAGTGAAGTGGCCGCCTCTCTCACGAGGGAGTCTGTGACCTGCTTCAGACTGCACACATGGCACGACTATTGCAAGCACATCTCCATCGCATAGGTGTTGTTGACACTCCTTCATACGTGCTAGGTGCATGAATATGTGAATATGAATGAATGTATGACCGGTGCCCACCTCAACGACTGTGAAGCGCTTGCACAATTACTACTGCCAGAATGGCAATATCAACAATGCAGTACGACTAGTAAAATTGATTGGACTGCTTGTCGCCAAATGATGATTTGTCCATAGGGCAAATGAAACTGTTGTTTCTCTTTTGCACTGATTCTAGAGAAACTCTTCTTCGAGATTATGCTCTTTTTTTCCCAGCATACCTTAGAGTTGTAATGAGCCAAATTCGTTAATTTTTTTGGTCGCTTGAGTTTCTTGAATTCGTCTGCATAGCCCAGTCTGTGATATCATTGCTGGATTATAATTCTAATTAGTCCTGTCACAACGATATTCTAAGGTAGAAGACTGTGGACGATTATCTCGATTAGGATTTTTGAGTACCTATGTTATCCTATTTTATTCATACAGTGTATCTGCTGTCAAAAAGTTCCTTGATATTCAAGAAATAACCTAACAGTACCTCCTTATTCTTTAGTAGATAGTTTGATCTTTAGCCTAGATGGTGCAATTTTGGTGTAATGGTATGCTTACAAATACAGTAAACATCATCATCCCTAATATGTTTATCTAATCTCAGGGACTTCATTTTGCCCTCTCTGAGTTCTCAAAGATCTTGGAAGGAATTAGTTTCTAACTTTTAGTAGCTTTGTTTGGTTTTAGTAACTTAAGAGATCCGATTTTAAGTACTTTTTGTTAGTCTATCATATTCTTTATAAGTAGCTAGTTAACTTGAAAATACAAACTGCATTCTCATCCATTGCACTTTGATTTCATCCGTCAATCGGTGTTTATTCTAGAATTGAAAAAAAGAACTTTGAAGAGTCTCTTAATGGTCAGTTTTCCTGTCGTTGTATATTCTGTCACATTAACTTCAAAAGAGCTTTGAGTAACGAGAAACTCTAAGGAGTATTTGAGTATCATTCGAAATTTAGCACACTTATATCTTGACGATACTTACATCGACACGGAAAGCCTGATTATTATTATGTTTAGGGTTCCAGGTTGCATCTATCTTTGATATTCAGTTAGCTGTAACCGCTAATTCATAAAATTTGTGACCTCGATCAGCCATGAATGGGAATAAAAAAATTTTATATGTTTATATGGAATATGCCAAATTGTTTTCCTTCTCTTTCATAGCCAATCGAGGACACAGATTTTATGGGTCACTCTATACCTTGTTAATGCTGAAGAGTAAGTTTAACTGATCTCGACAAATTTGAACTACAGGCGGAACAGTCTTGTTTTGATAAAGATTCGAAATTATCAAGACAATCTTCAAAGTTGAACGAAGTGATTAATTTGCTGACTCTGCTGCCAACAAACATTTACAACTGTCTGCTTTTTACGTGAGTGAGAATTTGACCATAAAATACTTAATAAATATACATTTATTCAAATGAATGCTGATGAGGTATACTTTTCAAGTTTAGATCTCTCAACTATTTTGCGTAATTAATATGATTTTAAAAGAATGTAATGCCACATTATATGCAGAAAGCTGTACATGTGGGATTGTTAAGAAGCTTTTGTGCATGTAAGTACGTTAGCAATCTTTCAGATTCAAAATTTCCCATTTCCCATTATTTATCACTTGAAAACTTTGTCGTCACTATAAATTTTTATATTTTATTTTATTTAGTTGAAAAGGTCGTCTAATTGCATATTTAACAATGAAAGCAATAAAACGGTGTCGACATAAAGATTTTAAGTTAACAATCAGTGTAAATTCCAGTTAATTTATTTTCTTTAACTACTAATTATTGTCCTGATGAATCACATACTATAAAATGTAGAAACTCCTATTATTTATTTAACAAAAAGTAACTAAAACTTAAACAACAATCTCAGTTTTACTTTTATTACATCTACAAAATTTTAACTACTATTCGCTTATTATGAAAGACAAACATGATTTAACTTTACAACACAACAAATAAAAATCCTACAAGGTAAAAGCTTTAAAAAGTATTCAACGAAAGCGGAAACACTTTTTTCTTACTATTTCTTATTTCCATTTAAAAAATTTATTACTAAACGCCGGTGTTGTTTAGTAAAGGAATTCGAACATCTAAATAGTACACGTCGTCGGATGTATAATAATTTTATGGGAGTAAGAAAAAAAATGTCGAACAGGTGCATTGTTTAGCTTTGGAGTGAAATGAGATTGTATGTGACAGAAACTTCAGTTTCAATTTAAGTTTTCTTAAAAAATAAAAAAGTTAAAAGATGATGCACCGAAAGAGAGAAGAAATTGCAAAACGTAAAAAGGTGGCTTTTATTAGATATCAGTTTATTATTTTATTTTGTGCTTATATTTGAATAATATTAAGAATTTTTTAGTGTTGCATTAAAACAGACTATTGAAAATCTTCTCTATTTGAGTACTAAGGAAATATTTTTGTGATGATGACGGAACAAAATTATTTTATACGTATAGCAGATCTTGCAAAAATCGCAAAAAGGTGATGAAAGAAAGCTGCTATTATTTGTACTACGACTTTAAGCTGCTTTAAGGCAATAGGAAGTGTTCGCGTCAAAGACTAATAACAATGAACAGAAAAGACAAATATAAAAATGAATTCTAATTATAGGGTAAAAGCACCAATCCTCTGCCACCTAAAGGATATTTGAAGTTCAAATTTGTTTAAATTTAAAACGAATTAATATTTAATAATGAAACTTTCTGTAGAGTTATGCATATTTAAATGATATACATACTCAATCGTCAAAAGTCATTAAATGTTTAGTTTTATATGAGAAAAAAAATAATTCATTAAAACCGACATTTTGGCCCCGTAATCCGCCGCTATTTACTAAAAATCCGCCGTCGAGGTCCTAGTAGCCGCCCTTTAAGAAACAAAGCTATAAACATCGTATAAACCTGAGGAATGATTATTTCTTAAATGATTACATATGAGTTCTTGGAAGCTTTATTCGGATCACATGTTTAGCAAATTAAATATTTTTTAGCGGTATCTTCATTACTCGCCATAAGCATAAAATAATTTAACAATTTTATGCCTTTCTTGCATTTGCTCGTAAACGATTTATTGAAACGAAAAGAATTTATTAAAAAAATACATGCAAATACAAAATAAGTAATAATTAATAAACAAATGAATTTAATTCCTACTTTTTACATGATACTCTTTAAAGGTTAATTTTTCACTTAAGTTGTTTGGACATGTTGACTTCCTAAAATTAGATTTTTTTTGAAAAGAATAATAACCATGAAATAAATGATGGAAAGATTAATAAATGTGGGTGCTAATCAACAAAATTAAATTAAAAAGTCGAGCAACAATAATATAAAATCTCAGTATTGTGGAATATCTACTGCACGACAGTGGAAGGCGGCGAGCGGGTGACTAGACGAATCTGTGAATACCGGTACTCTGCCTACCTTATTTTCGACATTTGTTTAATTAAAATTCAGGATTTTTTGTATTAAATATTAAGAAGGACCATTGCTTTAATTTACCAAACAAAAATTTTTACGAAGATGTCCACAAAAATGCGCAAATCTTACCTAGAATGCAACCATTTCTCGTTAATAAAAACGCACTCAGTGGCAGTCGTAGTAAACACAATCACGTACTGGCAGTAAATAAATGCTAATAATTAACATATAACTTTTATTTACCGGAATGAATGTAACATAATCCTTAGAACGAAGGATGATAGATAACACAAAACTAAAAATCTCCGTTATTTATGGTGCCATTTATAAAACAATAATTGATTCGTTGGTGAACGGCTGGAGTTGAACGTAATTAGGTGCGTTTACCCTATTAAGTGTGTGGTGTCAACATACATACTCTGTAGGATTACTAAAATTTCAACTGCATATTTACGATCCGTGACATTACCTGTTTGCAGAAAAAATACGTCCAGAATTTACAAACTTGTAAAGTTGAAAACTGTACTTAGGGACGTACAGATATGGGTTTTTATAATGTTACTAACTGTCTGAAAATTTTGAGAAAAACGTTGAAAATTCACTCTAAACAGTTGTAGACACTAAGTAACCAGCAGATTATTGGTTCGAAATTACGAATTACGTAATTCCATTCGAGACTAGAAGAATTTTAGTCTGTTTTTTATAACGCAGCATTTTATACCGGGCATTTTAAGGTAACAGTGTCAAGTACAAAACAGAGTGACGTAAAATAATCATAAATAAATAAACATTTGTTTTTGTTTTTGGGTGCACTATTCATTCTGAAACCGGATTTAAAGATATAGTCGATCGTCTGGATAAGCTAGGGCTGTCACTTCTGTATCTTTGTTATTTTTCCTCTATGTAGATATGATTTTAAGTCTACTGCATGATCAAGCATCTAATGGAGGTAATAAAGATCTGCCTATTCTGGACAGGTGCCGTTATATTCTTCGACCAGCCTCTCTACAAATTAACTAAAGAAATTTATTGGTCTGGACTTAAGACTCTCGAAAAAAACTCAGTTGTGATTCGGCTTGGTAGTCTTCGTACAGAAATCGCATTCAGTTGGTTTTTAAGTGATCTGCTAGAAGGAAACAGATGATCACTGTAATGTTATTTTTAAGTTTCATGGTATTTCAATAATTCCTCCTAACACAACGTCTATTCTAATACACGTGTGATTCTTTGAAAAGAACTGCTTATCACATCTCGGTTAATCAAAATTCACAGAATTGTGTCGATCAGCGTTGCCTCGAGTCGAGCTTGCCTCAGTATGGTTAATTCATGCTTAAATGTTCCATTGCACATAGGGGTGCATTGTGGTCATATATAGTTCCTGTTTGAATCTGGCTTTTACTTTCTTGTTTGGCACTTTTCAAGCCGCGATTGTCTTTATCGGATCTACCAGAATTGTGCCAATGCTTGAAAATAAACATTTCTTCAGTTATCGTTTCGCGGGTTAAATTTTATTAACCCAAAAGCTTGATCTAACTACGTTAGGATCGTGGAAATCTATGACATCCTTGTTCTAGTTACAAGAACGTTCTAATCATTAGTAATATTTGGAACTATCGAACCCTCTCGTTTATAGAAAATCGTTAACAAAACATCGCCTTGTTCGAAAGATTTAATTCGACAATATTGAACACTCGACTGCCATGTACTCGTTTAGTGTGTTTAAATAATGCTATACAGATAATGTAAATGAAGTGCTGGGTCAGTATTTGGCGAGCTGATTGAACCGCTTTCTTTTTTCAAGTACAATTTCAAATTATGCACTACGACTTGGAGTGATCACTGATCCTGATTATCCGGTGTAAGTTCTGCAGTAAAATGAGTTATGCACATTGCTGTGACTTTGTTTAAGCAAGAGTATTGAGGTTAAATCAGTATAACCTCTCTTAGTAAGTTTGGAGAGAGCTTAAGTATAGAGTGTTCACTACTATCAAAGGCAATTTACATATATATGGAGTGTTTCTGGTGCAAACGGGTTGATTTTGACTTGGCGTCTGGCGCTCACAGTGATTGTGACATCTTCAAATAACAACCTTTAATTTAACTTATGGTAAATTATCCACTCCCATCTTCGACGTTCGAGCTGCTGCGAGCACAATATTTTTTGGATCTGCACGGGCATGAGGTTACTTTTCCGGGGTTTGCCCCTGACAACATTTTCAATAACAAGGTAGAGTGATTTGGACAAGATTTGCTTATGTCGTAACTTATTGGCTGTTTTTATGATTATGGCATAGCAAAAAAGCTATAAATTAAGTACATAGTGTTGAATAAAAATATTTCAGTTGATGTAATGTTGAGTATACACCTGGAACAAAATTATTTTTTAACGCTACAATGGTTTGTTTCTTGACTTAATGTAACATATTATGCAAAACCATGGAAGGATCAACCTTTGTAAAATTCCCCATGCTACTTTTGACTATATCTTTCTTTAGACACTTGATACATGGCACTGTAGATTCGTTTCTTACGGTTTCTCACGATAAGAAAACTTTACTTGTGCCTTGGTCTTCCTCAGACAATTTGCCTCGATTTCTATGAACCAACGAAAATGCAGAATTACTTATCAACCACCTTGGTAACAGTGGTCTTACCGATAAGACTGACAGTTAGCTAGTGGTAAGATCCCTGTAACTGCTTTTTGCAAATTCTTTAAGTAATTTTTGTTTTAATTAAAAAAGTAATGAATAGTACTTCTTTGTGGTTTTTAAATTTTATTTTCAAAGGCCGGTTTCGGCGGCTAAGCCATCCTCAGTTGGTATCAACAGTTAATTTTTTATGTTACAAATTGTTCGTACTTAGTGAGTGCTAAATACTAACAAATCCGTTTAGAATTGGTCATGACTGAAAACACATCTCTTTTTTAAATCGTCACATTAGTACTGACAGAAATTAACAGAATGGAGAGGAAGTATATTTGTGATATCTAGAACGTACGTAAATTTGGACACAACCAACTTTGAATGGAGAAGCTTTTGGACTTCGTTACGTACGTACCATGTGCTTGCATTTCTTAAATTTTTGTAAAATAAGCTTCACTTTCTGAAAAACATATCGCGTTTCCTTTCTAGAAACAAAATGCATGAGTAGAACAATGCTCTTGTTAAAAGTACCTGGGGTGGTGCCGTTGGACTGACAGTGCTCAAGCGCTTATGTTGAATGCAAAAGCAAAGCTTGTTGGCGGGTTCCTTCAGTACAGATTCTTAGAATACTCTAAAGCATTTTCTCATCATGGAGAACAACCGAAAAGACAACTGACTTTTTTCAGACAAATTCAGTCGTTACGAACGTCTATAGAAGTGATAGGTAATTTCTTTACTAGAGAACTTCAACTATTACTCGAAGAAAAACTTTAAATTTTATGCCTAGGCGACTAGTAAATTGATTATGTTCTCTTGAGACTATTATTAAACAACACACAGTGACGCCTACACAACAAACCCAAGCAGCAAACCACTAGCGCAACTGTAGAGTCCGATCGAAATCTACTCATAAAACTTTAGGTAAGTAGTCCAATGCTAGAGAAAATCATGTAATGTAGTAGTTCATTTTAGTCCAGTAGTCCACATAGCTGCAGGACCGTAGCAACAAGGAGACAGCATGGGCGGACAAATAAAATTTCTGGCAGGGCAAAGATCTCTTCTCTATTATTTTGTTATCTCGTTTCTGTTATTATAGAGCAAAGTATTTTCTAGAGTGAGCATTACCGCCCCCCTACTAGCTGCGTTTTTGTATAGGTATAGTGCATAAAAAGCTAGATGTAGTTTTCTGATAGAAAGACGAAAAGTTTAAATTCAACGGACACTTCTTGTACTCATACTCAGAATCTGTAGGGCGCATCTAATAACAGTTCAAACTTAGTGCTGCACAGTTTAAAGGCTTATAAATACAAATGCAAAACGGGATACAGAACATGACGCGGCCTAAAAGCAAAAGTTCTCCGAGGAATTATGATTCATATAATCTTGAAAAAAAAGCAAAAAGTGCTTTAAGTTTTTCAAATTTCAAAAGTGTCACTTTGGGTACGCATGCTCACATTTTATATTAAAATATTCAAAACTACCTTCAGCTACAAATCTTGGTTAGATCGAACAATCCGATTCAACATGCTTGAAGTATTTGCTGACTGACTTTGCTTGTAGCTACAGATATGTTCAAAGAAGCTATTAAGCGTGGCTGCGAGAAACATATTTGTTGTTCATAGCATTAAAGGGGTCCAGTTCACCGTGTACAAACCTGTGCGTCTGCAGAACATGTGACATCTATTAGTAAAGTGGTTTCTATGATTTATCAGAAATTATTAGAATTAGACATACATATTTCGGTTCTAGCAGCACAATTCGGTAACCTAAAAAGCTGTCTTTGGGCGATTCTTGATTTATTGCAGCTTGATGGGCATATCAAAAAGCATAAAGACGAAACCACTCCTTAGTTTGGAGTTCATTTCAGGGTAGAAACCAATTGTCAGTTGAAGCGCGAGCTTAATGTTTGACAATTAAACGGTGCGGTGTGTAAAACGCAACTGTAAATGCAAATAGCTGGCTCAGATAGCTAAAAGCTAGAAATATTGCCCTATTGTATTCGTTAAACAACTACAACAAAAAATTTGAAAGATTACCAAGCACCGTAAAATCACCCGTTTGAACTGAGGTCTTGGGCATTGTCGATGAGATAAAACAGGCAGACAAATCATATTTAATGATATAAAAAAGAAATGCGAAACGTGAATGACCTTGTTAGTATGACCATCGTGAAAAGCCAATTTTTTTCTAAAACTCAAAAATATTTAACAGATTGTACTTTTTTTAAATTATAGATGTCCCTGTCGAATATAGAACCTAAAAACACAACTAAGACAGTAGTATTCTTTGATTTAAAAAAGATAAAGCTTTTAATGACGATGATGGCATGATGATGTGTGACATTTTGACAATTGTTCTTTTGGAATATCAGAATGATAAAACCAAAAAGCTATTTTGCACTACCTGCACCATAGTCCTATTTTTACCAAAGAATCAATTGTACCTCGAAATCCAAACAAACTTAATAGTATTTTCTTCTATAACTTGTCAAATTCTTTCTTCCTATCTTGGCCAAGGAACAAATCTGGCTCGAAGAAAACAAATCGAATTAAAAACCACCCGATTATCAGAGCAAATGTGTATAATACGTACAGTCTGCGACATAAGTAATTAGACTCTAGAATGGATTAAACGCAACACAAACTTGAGAGAACGAGATTCCAGGCCACCGATTGATAATGCGCAGATAAATGCTTACGTATTATTGGCATGAAACCTTGTTCTCTCAAGTTTGTGTTGCGCTGAAATTCATTCTCGAGTCTCATTACTAATGTCGCAGAGTGTACATATAAGGCAGACATCACTCTGTTTTTACTCTAACCTCCTATTACCATCGATAAAATACTATAAATATCTACTGAAGTTTACTTTTGTGTACTGATTCTTTATCCTTTTCAAATTGAAAAATTGAGAAAGAGATATTTAGTTCTAATAATTCCAAAAGTTATTTTTGTCAGATTTATCCGAACATAACGAGTGCTTCTTAAGAGAGCATTGCTACTAGTAAAACGGTTGACTTCATAAAACACTGATTGAGAAAGTAGAAAATTTAGTTTTATGCCCTAGCTCTACCACAGTACTGATGCAAGTTCTTATGAATCTAACTTATTTGTTGGTTTTCATGCTTGTATTTGTCTTAAAATAAAAACAGTCCTGTCATTATTTTATGAAAAGTACCAAAACTCTTGAGATTAAGTCTACTTTACTATTACAATTTATTTATTTGTAGGTAATGTGAGAGAATCGTTCACGTTTCAAATAAAAGGCGTAATTATAAAGTAAACATAGACAATTCGTTTGAAAATTCTTAAATTTAAAACTAAAATTAAAGACTTGTTTGTGATATTACTACATTATTGTCTTTTGTGACTCAACCTGAATGGTACTACAACGAAGGGCTTTTTTCTAATAGATCTGATAGGCTCGTTTGGATCAGTCTATACACGAAAATATTAATGCATTCATAATTGCTTACAACTCCAAAATGCATATCCGCACAACTCTGAGTGGCCTAGTTGACACTTATTACTTGTTTATCTGTCAAAACAGATTTTTCCATAGCAACAGAGAGAATAGCCGAAGTGTAAATCACGACCTAACAACTTCACTGTGATAAAGCAGTGCACAAAAATATAGAAAATCTGGGTTTGCTGTACTGGGCGATTCAGTGTTATTTTGATTGTCATGGGCGTTATTCAAAAGTTTTAGTAAAGTTTGAGCACTCAGAGAGCGTCGGAACAGGATCGTAAGAGTAAAAAGCTGAAACAATCAAAACACAGTTTACTCTGAATCCCAGCATTTCTTCGTCCGAGACGTGGTCAAGAAATTGAACTTCCATTGACGAGTCCAGAAAGTCTACGATGTCAAGTTGTGGAATGCTAGATAAACTTGATCAGAGATTTTGACTGTCTTGATAAAGGGCGAGACTTACGTCAAGGGCAGGGTTATCTTCTCGGCAAGGCACCTGAGGTACGGTACATGCGGTAACGAATAGACTCTTTGGAGTCCGAAGGGAGCCCCCCCCCTCCAACGTATTGGTAGCAGCAGGACCTTCCCATATTTAATTGCTGCATGCCTCCTTTGCTTTTAATACATATCGATTTGTCAGTTTCCAAGGCAGGGCGTTTTTAATTGTAACATTCTGTCTCGTTTCCACTGCAGGTAACTTCAATAGCACTCTCTCAAATCAATGCAATTTTTTATGCGCTTGGTGTTAATACGCTTGGACTGCATGATACAATAGTTCTTGAGGCGCTCAAATAGTTAAGATGACTCTGGTCAAGGCCAGCTGTTTGCAAACGCCTACTTTGTGACAAAGAAGTACGATTAATTAAATTAGTGTTAAAGAGGAGTGTCTAGAAACGCGAATTAAACTGCCTATGAAATCTCACTAAGGACCTGTTCTAATTTGGCCAAATTTGCTGTCAAGTCATTACAGCAAAGACGCCGTTAAGTGGCTGAATGACAAGACTGGACTTCCTTATGCCCGCCTACCACGAATCAGATCAGTTGAGGTGTCATACTGTCAGGCTTGTCGAGATGGTCACGGCGACAAGGCGTTAGGCACGGTATCCTGACGAAGCGTAAAACCAGGCCGCTCAGGTCAGCTAGCAGAAAACGGAAAAAATGTGTCTGACGATTCATAATTAATTAAAAAGAGTGGATGCGAAGACGAGATAACAGAAGTGGTGTTATTTGGGAGGATAGATTAGGAAGGGCGAAGGAAGCAGTACGGTAGAAAAAATCTCTACGGCTATGTGTGTCTTCCCCCCTTAGTAATAAGTACGTATATAAGATCAGAGGGGAAAGGGGTTGGCGGGACCATTATTTACCTGCATGTGCTGCAGGCCGTGACATGAACCACATAAATATAATCGCCCAAAACCAAAGATAAGGATCTCGCTTAATTTAAATTTAAATGTGTCTAGGTGCCGGAGATACCCCGTTCAAAAGTTATGAGCATTTTTGTAAAGCGCCGGTTTCACTACTTCCGTATCTCCGTCTACCATGGATCAGGTCAGTTGAGGTGTCATATTGTCAGACTTGTCGAGAGCGTCACGGGGGTACCGAGTCTAGGTCCGGAGAAACTCCGTTAAAAAGCTATTAGCATTTAGGTTAGGTTAGAGGTTTGGTAATAGTTAGGTTAGGTTAGGTTATCTCATAACGGTGCCGTGGGCTGGCATAATAGAACAAATGCAGGAAAACAAAGTGGAACCATATATAACAAGAATCATTATAAGCTATTTAAAAGAGAGAACGTTATTAATTGGGGATAAACTGCAAATAAAAATAACGTGTGGTGTTCCACAAGAAGGGGTGCTAGGACCGTTTCAGTGGAACATATATTACGACGTCATAATAAAACTAGAATATTGGGATATGCCGACAATATAGCAATAGTAGTAACAGGAAAAACTACTAAAGCATTACAGAAAAAAATAAAATGCAACTGAAAAAATAAAAGAGCATCTTAAGAACAGAAAATTAACATTAGCCAAGGAAAAGGCAGAAATGGTGTTTTTAATCGCCAGGAGAAAGTTTAAGGATATTAATATCGACATAAGAAATACTCATATAGAAAATGTAGGGAAATTAAAATACTTGGGAGTGGTGTTTGACCACAATATGAAAATGACACCACACGTCATCACTACTATAAGAAAGGTAGAAAATATAGCCACATTAAGTAGTATAATGTCAAACACGGGAGGCCCAAACTACGGGAAAAGAAAAGTCCTGGGCACAGTGACGACGTCCGTGTTATTATATGGCGCACCAGTGTGGAAAGAAGCCTTGAAGAAACAAAAATATAAAAATATGGCAAATAAAGTCTAAAGACGATTGGCCCTTAGAATATGTAGCGCATACAGGACCGCAACCAACTGAAGCGGTGCTAGTACTGGCAGATTCAATGCCAATTGATCTAAAGATCGAAAAAGCAAACAAAATATAAGAGGAGAGAAACGACCAAACAAGATATTAGGGAAGAAACGATTCAAACCTGGCAGAGAAAATGGACAGAACATCAGGTCACTTCGCAATGGACACAAACGTTAATCTCTAATATAAAAACATGGATTAATAGAAAATGAGGGGAGATGAACTCCCACATAACACAGGTATTTACGGGACACGATTGCTTCCAAAACTACCTGAAGCGCTTTAGAAAAACTGATACGGAGAATTGTAGATATTGTATAATAGCTGATGATGCCCCAACATACGGTGTTCGAATGTAGTACAAGATGGGAAAGAGAAAGAACAGACATGGAACTAAAACTGGGGCAACTATATCACTCGAAAACATAGTCAACCAAATGTTGGAAACCCAGGAAAAATGGGAAATACCATAATCGCGACTTATATAAAAGAGATTATCAAAATAAAAGGAACGGACGAAATTGGCGAACAGAGACGACAAGCACAAAGATAACGGAAAGATAATAAACCACGGACACGAGAATGAAAAATAATACGATACATTGTGGGAGTAACATGATCGGTTGCATAACAACCAGGAACCGACTTGGCAATAAATCCTGCTCCAAAGTATGCATGCGCGGTTCCGGAGCGGTGGGGGTACAATGAACTGTGGAGAGGGGTTTTTAATGGGCCGTCAACCCCACACTATCTTGGTATACGGGTACCAAGGTGTCTGACGAAACAGATTTTCCCCGACCACACTTACCAAAACAAAAAGGTTATCTCATAAAACTGCATGTTAAATTTTCGTGGCACCTAAACTCAGTACCCCCATGACCCTCTCGACAAGCCTGACAACTCACCTCAACTGACCTGATCCGTGATAGACGGGCATACGGAAGTTGTACCAATGACAACAATTGGATTGGACCAATACAGAAATATTCAGCGATCGTTAGAGGAAGCTCTTGAAACACGTCTCACAGTTTCAGAAAAGGTGGAAGAAATCAATGAGACCCCTGACGCCTGATAGAGATGGTAAATTACTCTTTTGGTAGCAGACCTAAAAATAACTACTTGGAAATTTATTAGTTGTAGAAAATAGCACTATTATTAAGATTTACTAAATCTTTAAGAGCACGCCCAATCGTATTTTATTGTAGTTTATGACTACTACTATTGACGCAATTTCTAATTTTGAACTATAACAAACGATCGTCAGAGTGGACGAGCTACACGTTACAACTTTAAGCGTGGGTTTCCGACATATTTTTAATTTTCAGATAAAGTGCGCTTTTTCCTCAAAAATTTGTGTTTATTTAGTGTTCGCTAGTGTGTGGAGTGTGTTTTTAGGGTCTCACTAAGAAGCTCGATGAACTTTTAATAATACTGCCAATTGTTAAGTTCATTATTTTCTGTTATTCTCTTATTCTATGCCAAAGCTTACTCTCAGACCTCGTGACCTAGAGATAGACACGTACCCAGTACATTAAAAGTAGCGTTTTACTTTTTATGTTCTGAAGAAAACTTGATGAACGTGTTAAAATCTATGTAAATATGAATGAATAACTTTAATAGAGTTGGTACAAAAATAAAACTAACTCTTTTTAACGCATTAAGAATTTCTTTAGAGAGTTTAGAAATTGCAACATCTCTTTTTTAATTTACCTAATTTATTACAAATAAGAAGGACGCGTTATTCTGAACCACCATTTAAACTGTTTGGATAATTTATTTAATTGAAAAAAAATCAAAGAAAAGACAGTTTATGCATAATGCGAATGTCTCAATTTTTCTTTTCTTTCAGTTCCGTCTCCATAAATCAGTTAGACTTGCATATATAGGATAAAGCCGCTGCTGACTAAGTAACTGAAAGGCAACGTGTGGAAGTCGAGTGAAATTTTTAATCTCACTAATGCATCCCGCTAACCCCTATGTTTATATATACCTTTAACACGGCCTTGCCCTTCATCGATATTGCATCAGTCTCAGAACTTTTATCGGGAAATATAGAATAAAATTCGTCTCAATAATTTAAATTGAAGTTCTTTTCTTTTCCGTTTCAAAACCATTTCGTTTTATAATTCTGTGCCGTCTTCATTTATTATTAATAATTATCAGCTAGGATTCATTCTGCTATCTTCCGTAAATAAAGCAGAACAATGTTGGGTATTCTGTCAGTTGAGACTCGCACAGTTAACCTTTGTTTCCAAGTTTTAATCTGGAGACAAGGAGGGGCTGCTTTAGTTGTGATTACTCGTGATTACAGGACACAACGACAAGTGTAATCAGGGTATTCTATTGAAACGCGCTCGACAATACGAATTGCCGGGTCCAATCTATGTCCCCGTCGAACTCGCTGAAAATTAGGGATGATGTTTTCGCTTGAACGCCGATAAATTAATTTTTCGGACAGACCAAACTCGATTATGATTTATTGAAAAATAAATAAAAGTCCATTCCCTTTTTTTCCTTCTTCAATCACAAAATGTGTTACATTTTCTTTAATAGTTGTCAAATATAATAAATTTAAAATTCGATTAGTATATTGAGCACGTCACCTAAGAAAGATTTCAAATAATTAACAGCTGAGCAAGTTTAAGAATTCTTCAAGTGGTTATATCCAAATAAAATAATGAACTCTTAGATAGAGTGGTATTTAAAAAATGTGAGGTGATGGCGCCAATGTGTCTTATCAGTTTTACGTGGATGTGACCACCCGACTAACGTATGTCTAATGCAATACTCGAATGATAAAACTGAACCCTGATTTTAACTACTATAGTTAGAAGCAACATAATAGTGATGGTTTATTTTCTGTAATAGAGATTATTTTAACATCTCTGAATTACAATTTGTAGCCGTCCGTCGCGTCATTTAAAACATAAACAGTTTTTAAGATCTTCTAGACAGCAGCTCATTAAATATGAACGCTTATTCGCTTATTTTAAGTTTGCTTATAAAAGCGTATTTTAAATTTTTTAAAGAAACTTTCGCATTTATTAAGGGCCTATGGTAGTAAAAATCAAATTTCGATTTAATTGTTTGATGTAGATAGCATGATGTAGAAGTGTTTAATGGGCCACAAAAAAATATTAAAAAAATTAAAAATTTCATAATGGAAAAATAATCACTTAATCAGTAATTTATTTGGAATTTATGTTAAATTAATTTTAATCATAAAACGACTGTTGATGAATTCTACACAACGAAATTCAGGATGACAATTGAATTAATTATATTTACAAACTAAACTGATTTTGTTCTGTAGGTTTGCTTTTAAGAAGGACGTTATTTTGAAGTTTCAGATTATAAACCGATAATTATTTGTATCGTTAACAAGTTATTATTGAAATTATTTTGATACTTTTAATGTATACGCCCAACATTTTGAACCACCTCTTTTCTATTGTTGATAATACTAACTCTGTCATTCATTTAGGGGCAAAATTCAACATTTTCCTAAAAACGAAAATTCATTGGTTCTCTATAAAGGTTAGTCATAAATCTGTGTTACTGTAAAAACATCTGTCATCTTACTCGCTTCGCTTCTTTATGTCGGTACAACATTACAACTCTTTACTCTGTAAGATAGTTATTGTGCTTGTGTCTAAAATAGACTGTTTAAGAGACCCTGAAAATACGACTCTGTTACCAAACATGAGACAGGCATCAAAACATGACAAAAACGAACGGAAATTAAAATATTTCTCTAACATAGCGTTCGAAATTGACTTCAGACATAACCCAAAAGTCGGAAACATACTTCATGGTCTTCACCAGTGTGCTATCATTTCTAGAACGCTCAACTACTTCTCTGTAAGACGCAATCGTGTAGACAAATAGACAAAATTAGTAGAACATCCGACATCATCGAATTCCATTGGTATATTACTGGGTAAGCGAGAATTCTGTATGCTGATACCTTTTTTTATACCGAATGGTGTAATTGTATGACAACAAAATGACTGACCACCTGACCAGACGAGATGACGCCATGTGAAGTATTTTTTTACCTTTAGCGAAAATTGACTTTTCGTGAACGGCGTGAATAAAAAAATGCGTGCCTATTAAATGTGTAACTTAGTGACTTCAAATATAATATGTAACGCCTCCCTGTGAAGTTGGTTGTAATTCCTTTGGGCAGGAGAGAGCGTAGCCGACTCAAATGCGTTTGGACAATCCACGCCATCAATCTCATGGCTCAACACAGAGCCGACACCATCCGAACTTCTATCGCATGTTAAAATTAACGGCTTTTTCGGGTCAAACAAGACCAACAGACATTTTTCTGAAGTTACCTTTTACTTTTCTTAAAGGCTTCTTCACAGAGACTCGACCAAGACCAAGGAACACCCTTCCTTTGCAATTAATGCAATGGCTCTAAAATGTCAGGTGACATGTTTACAAACTTATGATAATAATTAAACAAACCCAGGTACGACTTGAGCTCACTAACATTATTAGGTCTGGAAGTGGGAGCTAATTTACTGACTTTAGACTTTGACGAACGAAACCCTTTTCTACGCAATTGACAACCTAGAAATTCCAAATCAAGAATAACGCTTTTTTCTGGGTTAATTTTAACATTGTACTCGTTAAGACGAGACAAGGCTTTGTACAACGTTACACTACATGACTTAAAATCAACACAAGCGAGAAGAACATCATCCTGGTAAGCTTCACAGTAATCAATACCAGATAGAATATTATCTATCACAGACTGAAAAATAGCAGCAGCAGACGACAGACCAAAACAGAGACGATTATACATAGAAACCATTTAGAGTATTGACTGTCAACAACGGTTTACTATCGTCACTAACTTGTAATTCAAGATAGGCATGCGTAAGATCAATACGACAGAAGACTGTACAATTAACAAATTTATGAAAAAATTTATCAATTCTAGGCAGTGAATACCGCTTAGTTTCCACATACTTGTTCAGCGTGATGGTAACAGTTCGATATAGCTACCCCTAGGATTTACCTTCTACAGTAAAAATCTAACGTTACCGATGCATGTACGTATATCCATTCAGGGAATCAAAAAACAGCTGCGGAAGGCCTCTCGGACGCCAAACACTAAGAAACTTTTTAAAAAAACTTTGAAAATCGTCGAATTGGACACTTCACAAGCAGACCGTGTTATGACACCATAATATCGGGGCTAGGTTCCTACTACTCCCCGACAGTGTATCACCAACCGACAGTACTACAACCCAATTTCCCTAAATTCGGCCCCTCACAAGATTAGGGTGGAATTCTTAAAAATGAATGTTTAACTGCTTTTAACCTAACCACCCCCACGCTTCGCCCCCGCCACAAGATTGGGGTGGAATTCTTAAAAAATGAATGTTTAACTACTTATAACCTAACCATCTCCTCACTTCGGCCACCACGCAACTTTGGAGTGGAATTCTTATACGCGAGTCATATTGCAGTAGGTGGTTGGTAGTGTGTGCAGCAGCTGATTTAGTTGCCAACTTCATTGTTTCTATCGTTTAACATAACCTCAGATGTATTTAAAAATCGTGTTTCACCAAGATTGGATTAATTTTTTTTACCTCCGGCCACCTAATTGTGTACTGTGAGTAATTCTCTACCTGCTGATACCGAAAACTTGCTCTCAGAACGGTTTTTTCCTAGGGGCAGCTATATCGAACAATTACCAGCGTGACTTTTATGCGACTTCTTTGTATACACTCAATAGTACGATGATAAAAACCGAGCCAGAGTCTAACAGAAAGAAACTGAACGACCATTGATATTTAACTCCAGATGTACTGGTGACAAATCTTCATCCAGTGTCGTATAATTACAGACATACTTCACGTAGTTGTTACTAGAACTCCGTGTTGCTGATGAAGACGACTGTGACTTGCTTGAGCCGCAAAAACGAGAGGTATGATCCTTGGATCCGCAACGATAAGAGGTTCAAGATGACGCAAGACAAGACTCTGGGGCATGTCTCAGATAACATTAAGCACAGCGCTTAGAGGACTTGCCGTTGTATCGATTACCTAAATTATTCCAGTGATGTGATGGAGACTTTGAAGCTGACTTTTCCTGGACTCTAGATGATGAGTTCCAGTGACTATTATAGTTTCTGTTGATTGACCTCGCCCTGTAACCAGACCAATTTTTGGAGGCAGCATTCACATCAGACTGACTTGTTGAAAATGATCGCCATACCTGACTTGTTAGCATTTTCCATGGCCAATACTAGCTCGCATCCCTTATTAAAGATCAACGTATTGTCTTTTACTAGGAGTCTATTTATCATCATCTTCTCCCGTAGCCCTACAACGAGTTG
This sequence comes from Ignelater luminosus, assembly GCA_011009095.1. NCBI lineage: Eukaryota > Metazoa > Arthropoda > Insecta > Coleoptera > Elateridae > Ignelater > Ignelater luminosus. The sequence continues at coordinate 265,171 of VTPC01090618.1, forward strand.
ATCCCTTAAGGCTCTATTCAAATGATCACCAAACTTACAACGGATTGACAGCCTTTTTAGATCAGTTATGAAGTCCATAAGAGGCTCGATTTCATTGTGCTTAAGGCCATGAAATTTGAAGGTCTCACTTATAACCTTAGATGTCGGAGAATAATGTCCCTTGAATATTTTCGAGCAATTTGTGAAGGTGGACTGCCTAACGGTGTTCGGAAATAGCTTGTTCTTCAAAGTTCTTGTTGAAACAACCTTCTTGGCGTGGTTGCGTAATATTATCACTCTTGACTTCAGTGCTCATGACTGATTTGAAACCTTCGACAATGAAGAAAGAACAACTCTCAACAATAGGTATCTCGTCTAAAAAATGTTATAACGTGGGTTTTTGATATTTAAAATAATAAACAGCATTACTAAAATAAATAGCTCGACATTTTTTATTCAGTAAAAACTTTCTTTTTTTTTATTTATGGACAACTGTTTTTACCACAGAAATTGCTATATAGTCTCAATCTTCTAACCATGGTCCTAGGGGTAATAGTACTAGAAATTAGTCTTAATAAAACAACGACTATGGTAATCTTCATGGATCGGAAGATCCATCGCGTTCTAATTCACGGCGAAACCTTAGAGTAGGTGCAGGAATTCAAGTACCTAGGGCTGTGGATATCAGAGGATGGAAAACTGAGGAATGAGTTGAGTGCAAGGGTATCGGCCGCTGGAAGAATGATGCACGCAGTAAGGAACAAATTCCTTAAGAAAAGAGAAGTCCCTGAGAGTACAGAGCTAGCTGAGTACCGATCCCTCTACGTACCCGTACTACTCACCAACGCAATGGTATCGAAAGTTGTATCCCGACCGCTAAAACTGAGAGTAAGATCTAAGCTGCAGAAATGAGGTACTTGCGGCGTGTAACTAAAAAAAACTAGGAGGGATCGTGTGAGGAACTCTACTATTAGAGCAGCACTCACAGTTGAACCTCTAGTGAATCTGGTAAAAGCCGCACAATTGAGAATGTTTGACCCTGTCAATAGAATGAATCATTCGAGATATTCCAAGCAGGCACCAGAGGCAAGGGTCAAAGTAAAGAGGCCCAGAGGTCGGAGAAGATCTACCCGGGCAGACAATGAGGGGTAGCACTTGGGGGAGAACAGTTCAGCTAACTCAGGGCAGGTCACCCCGGCGGACCTTTTACCAACCCTCTACATCTTCCTGTAGATGAGGGCCAGGATTAAGGATAATTTAACAACCTCCTATTTTTAAAATTAATGGATGTTTGTATACAGGGTGCGTCTGAAAAGATTCGCTAATATGAATTTAAAGAAATGGACCTTTAGGGTGAAATGCTACCTGTATACGTTATTCTGATTATGGAGCGGTTTAATTGCCAAAAACAACTTAACAAACAGCAGTTTCACTTAAAGATGAATTTCATGTTAAACCAAAAGTCAAAAAGATGTTTCTAGCACCATTTTGTAAATAATCCCAAGACAGTTTAGTGTTGCTATAGCAGCTTTAATACTACTTATTGCTGTGTAAAGATTCTTGAAATACCTCGAGTAGAGTTTGTTCTAGGACTTTTTAATGAACCTTTAAATAGTATTCTCGGTATCTGTTTTTTGTTTTTTTCTTGCTTGATGAGTGAAAAATAAATGAAATGCAAAAGGATGAATTTGCAACAAGAAATGTATTGTTTTCGCCAAAATGATGTTCTGAGTATCTGATGGAATTGCATTTGGAAACTAAGGTTAATACTGTTTAAGAAATGATCAATAAACGTAACGCAATGATTCCAATCATGCACTAAACCATTAGGAAGTTCGAATTTTCAGCTGGACACTCATGCAGAGTGATTTTCCAATTACTTAATTATCAAAGTGGGTACATACATAAAGCTTGAGCAACTAGATTTTCTTACAGAAACAATCGATGATTAGCAGAAATTGCCGTGATGCTTCTAAAGTCCGAGTTAACACTAAAATTGGAAGTGTTATTAAAAATCGTAATCGAGACATCAATCACTATACCAATAAGTTTTAATAAAAACCAAGAGCACAAGAACCTTTACCAAAACTCATTACCTACTGACCAAAAATAAACTTTTGCTTAAGCACGTAGTGCCAAAAAAATCGCATTAAAAACTTATTAAAAAGAGAGTACTGCCAGAAAAACGATTTTGTTCTTTTTACTAGCCTACGCTGCTCTTACTTTCCAGTAATCTGTTCCAAAATAAATCTTGAGCCCCGTATCGTGACTACTTCAAATACGCTTTACTAGCGTAAGCAAAAAAATTAGAGAAACTTTGTAGAAGAATATTTTTAATTTTCGGGAAGGTAAGCTTATTTAAACGGAGACATTCTTCTGAGCATCAGATGTTTATTTTGCTGTTTGCACTATGTTAGGAAGTTTTGCCCTTTAATAGCTGCGTGGTCTTTTTAGTTCCGGAATGAGCCAGATGATGATGAGCAAAAATAAAAATGTATCGCCTGATACTTTCCTCTTGGACTTGTCTTCGACAAATGTTTAGATGTTCTAATCCTTCAGGTGTCGAAATTGCTTGTATTCGAAATAGCTTTTTCTTTGTATGTGTTGAATATGAAGTTTTTATACAATAACTTGAAAACCTACCCATAGTGAACCTAACTGAAACTTTATTGTTATGTGAAGTTACTGATTTTAAAAAATATGGATATTATACTAATTGAAATTGACAAAAAACATTTTCTGTTAGCTCTAGTTTGCTGAATTTTCTACCATAATTTAGTTTTTGTTGAATTTACCTTGATAGATAGCAACAAAAGAGAGATAACGATAACACTATACATGATTGTAAAAAATCGTAACAGAATGTGTACAAGTGATAATGATAAGAGTCCATCAATTCTATCCATACAGATACAGGTACACCGCATGGGCCACTTCACCAGTCCATAAACAAAACCATATCTGTACAATATGGACTGTTCTTGAAACAGCACTTGAAAAACGATTGTCAAATGGATTTATTTACTTTGTGAAAACAACAAAGAATAAATAGCGATAATAAAAATGTTTAGCTAAGTGTTGTAAGTTTATTTCCAAGAAGTTAATTTGAATTTGATTTTTGTAAAGTGAAAAAACTTGAAAACCATAAGAAGTTTACTGAAAACGAATTTCAACGATTTCTAAAATTTTTAAGGAAACTACAATGTAATATTCTGGTAATTGCACCACGATACTTACTCATAAATCTGTAGGTAAGGTAGCTAAACGATTCCCAAACTTTACATTGTATTTATTTTTCTAAAGTATCTTTCAATTTTCTTCTTAAATTTTGAAACTCGTGCTGCATTTAAGATTCCTTATAATCGTTTAGAGTAGTTTCCAAATATCGTGACACGCAGAATGCGCAAAAGACGGAGCTCACTGCACAAGAAAGAGAGAAAGAAAATTGTAAAAACCATGCATGTAGGGCCGTCCGACTAAAATTTGTTTTCTGCGCATCGAAGGTCGCGTGTCACAAGATTTGCAAACCACTCTTTAATAAAACTGACAATAAACGAATTAAAAGATTTTAATACAGTAGTCTGCAGTCTTGATACTGATACAGTTGATAATTTGCCGTTGGTAGGAGGACTGCAATTACCAATTAGTAAATAAAATCAGAAGACTTGAGAATGCTGTGGTATCAAACAATTAATTTGTAACCATCTGAAATAGAGATGCGTTGTACATGGTAACGGAATTACAGCGTGTGAGGAACCGCAAGCATGTCGCAATCACAATTAATATTATGTTTTATTCAATTACATCTGGCTTTGATAACCACGTAATGGTTGCCAGATTCCAAAGATTTGTGTTTATTACTCCTTAGACAAATATGAAAACTGAAATGGAAAGAGAAAAAGTATAATAAATAAATAAATAGCCACAGACTGTTTATATATATTCTAAGATTTACGAATGTGTACGAGTTAAAACACTAGCGCCATCTAGTGTGATCAAATGCAATTACATTTTTTATATAGTTAGTCTGCAGGAAACTGTAAATATAGTAGTAATGGGTGATGTTTATTTTCACTGTTTAATGTCGAAACAAATAAAAGATCAAGAAGATGCGTTTTATTGTAACACCGATGAAAGTATTTCATGAAAATATAGGATTTTATTTGATTACACGTAGGTATTTTTTGACAATCATCAAATGGTTCGGCACATTGTAAAGTGTTATTTCCTTTTGTGTGTACCTACCTGATATATTGCATTCAAGAATTATTGTAAAAAGCGTAACTAATCTGCAATTTAATTTAGATCTTTGTTTCTAATTTGCCTTGTGAAAAATATTATTTTTCCCAAAATACATACTTTCAAAGCGTGTGGTCCAAGCTTTAAAATACTTTTTGTTCAGGAAAGAACTCTTTTAATTGTTGTTGCTTTAAAATGCAATAGTCTTTTTTTTTTCAAATGAACACCTTATAAGTAATCAAGAAGTAATATAATTTGTAAACGAAATACACCATTCTTCCATATCTCTAAAACAACCGTCGGTAGTGGCGGCTCGTGGTGCAAGAATGTGGAGGTTGCAGTATTTGTAGGTATCATTCAAAAGTTTCATATAATGACCGGTTTGCATTTAATTTACAAACCACAGGTATCTTAGGTGCCGTACTGATTTTGCAAGGATGATAACTCATAAGTTAGCACGATTTGCCAGTTTTAGTCGTGGTTATGAAGCAAACATGCCACCACAAATATTACGCTTGTGAGTCTGCTCAATTGAAGCATCTTGATATTCTCCTTTATCGAACACACCTAAAATGAGAAGGGTATCACGTTGGTAATGTATATTTGTTATATGATGCTGAGGCCCTGTGCTGGTATTAATCTTCTGTCTTATTTCAATCTCTAAAACTAGCTTAAAAAGTGGCTTGTCAACCACGACCTCCACAAGGGGAGGGGCTGACAGGGCTCTAGCCAGGAGCACGAGATCAAGAGGCCCGGCGTGGCGGGTCGGTCAGTTAAGGGAGATGAGCAGAAGAAAAAAACAACTTGACCTAAGGAAGGACTGAATGTGAAAAACATGATGCAGTCGATCTTTCAGTTGCATATTCTACAGAAAACTCTAATATAAAATATAATAACCTTGGTACTTGGATTCGAGTAATCTTAAATAACTTGCGACAAGAAATAGTACAAACTATAAGATTTTCACGGATTCCGAAATAAAATCATAGCTTTTGCGACCCAAGAAACAATATTTTAAGCAATTTATCTCAAGAAAAATCTTAGGATAGAGACGAACCTTGGAAAAAGTTGTATGATATTTTGCCTTCTCGCCAAAAGAGTGCTGCATAGAAAACAATATTTAACTTGCAAATTCCTTTTACATACTTACAACTGCAAATTCAATATGAGATAATTAAGTAGAGAGCATTTTTGCAATGCATTGTAGTACCTAACGATATTTTAATCATCTAGAGCTTTAACTCATCTAGAAAACAACAAAAAGTTGGAGATATTTATAAAAGGAATTTTTTAGAAATTCTAGAATTGATTGAGAAATACCATAAAGTGATACGAGAGCATCTCGCCAAAGTTCAACACAATCACTTGGTATGAAAGGATAATATCTGCACATTATTTTGTAGTGGTTTTTTAAAAATGAGTTTAGTGCTTTTGTGCAAAGTTCTTCGTACCATTCTTGACCAAAGGGGAGATGCAATCTTCTACGGAATAGTAGTAGCTGCAACACCAGACGAAACGTCTTAATTCTCAGATACATATCCTGAAACCAAGATTCAAACAAATTTGAACTGAATAAACTTTTCATTGTATCCTTGACGTTTACTGGAAAAACTGGGAAAAAATAATTGATCATCGCAAACTCTTGAAAAAACAGCAATACACTCAACCAATATACAATCTCAATTTTCCGAAACCAAGAAACTTCAATAGAACCTGAACAATACTTCAAAATTCTCATATGTTACTCAGTATGTAAATTATTCTCACTCTTTTGAAATTTTCAAAACTAAGACGATGGTCAACTTACCGCAAAAACACCAAAACTTTTAGTAAATAACTAAATATTATATGAAGAAGATCTGTCAGAAGACTTATTGCAACAAGACCATTTACTTTAAAAGTATTCTCAAGACAATTTTCAGCATTCAAAGAAGCCCGATTACGTTCCTGATTGTAATTTATAACAAAAAGGTTTCAGATGTATTCGTCAATATCTGTGGCTTCATTAAATTATTTTTAGCTGAAAGATTGTTGAATAGACCGGCAAATTCATTGAAGCATGGCAAAGATGCACCACTAGTCAAGACTATAAGATTTAATCGTTTATCAATTTTGTCTATCGAAAATGATTTAGCTAAGTAAGTAAGTTTATTTTACTGAAGTTACTGAAGTCTAGATAATTCTTAATGTAGTCGAGTTAAGGTTATTAACGTACTAAGTAGCAAACATCGGCTGTACGCTTCTTTGATCTACCGTTTTTCTAATACTACTGCTGCTTTTAAACGTTCCAATTCAGCAAACGGAGGTTAGCAATTATCGTCTTGTTGGGATTTAGCAGTTTGAAATAAATAACTTCTTCCGAATCCAATCAAATACAGAGCAATACCTTATATAGATATAATTTTCCTCTAATTTGGGTTGGGGAACGTCTCCTGGCGATAACCATTGAATTTTGGACTGGACTTTGTGATAAAGGATCTACTTTTCGTCTCCAATAACGATACGGTTCAAAAATAGTCCCTTTTTAAATCTTGACAATAACGCGGAGGAGGCATGTATCTGTAATTGCAAATTTGCCTCGTATAGGTATTCCCTTTTTTTCCAGATTAGAAACTTTAACAATACGTTTTAAATGGAGGTGGACAGTAGAAAGTTGTTCAATAGTTACTGATGGGTTATGCTCCACTGTTGTTCGCCAAAGGTTTTTATCGAATTCCACAGGACGCCCTTCACATACTTTCTCTTCGAGGCTGTAATCTCTACATGAAATCGTTGGAGTAACGCTGATACTGGCTAACACTTAGGGACGCATCACTATAAACTTTGCCTGTATTGTTAGTTGCTTGTTATTAAATTCATAAAGCATAATATTTCGAACGCGGTCTTTCGTCACCTCTATTTCCAATCACCACAAATATACTTTTCACTCATTCAAAATGTATAGAGAATTGATTATTATTCACACTTTCACGGATTACCTACCTGCCATATCGCTAATAGATTGCGACAAGATCGTATTAAATGATATGACCTTGGTTGAAGAACGCTGCGCGACAGTCGGTGAATGTAATCCACGAAGGGAAGAAGGTACACAAACTCCAGCTTGGTCGCTCCGGGAGGAGACACCTCGTGATCAAATCGGCCTTCGCCATTGTCTTTACTGATGTAAAGGCAACCACAAAGAGTGCGCTTATTTATACTACCCACTTCATCGTGCTCCTAAATACTTTTTCTATTGTTGTGCTGCTGCTGCAAAGTAAATCTGAAAGCTACAGTGAAATGGGCCGGCTGACTTGTTTGGTAATCCAAAGCACAGAATTTTGGAATTTCTGCGTGGGATGTAGACTATCTAGTGGGATGTTTTCGAGTATCCTGTAAGTCTGGGATTGGATCTAAAGAATGCCTTGTTCGTTTTCCGGTGGAAATCTTCAGGATATTAAGAGAGGCAGTTCTAATTTGCTCTATTATTATTCAAGTCTGACAAATCGCCCTGAAAGAGTGAAAACGATTCAACTGAAGTAACCTTCAATATGCGGCCTTCTATTTCTTGCACAACGATTCTACGAGTTTGAGCGCGGCAATTCCGAGGCAGATGAATCGGTTTGAAGGTTTTATAAGAGTGGACGAGAGTGCAGCTGTGGCATTTTGAGATGGCACCTTGCAAGATGGACCAAAGGGGGCTTTGCTGTTAACGATGTTTTGGCATCGCTTGGTTTCTTGGACCTAAGAAAGGGTCTTTGAGGATATGATTTCCAGGTAAGTTACTGTAAGGGGCAGCTTTTCTCAAAATAAATTTAAATTTAAACTGACTTATTTTATCCTAAATCTCGTAGACTGTACAGTTTATGGCATCACTTTCCCCTTAATTTCAGTAGTAAATAGAGAACCCCAATAAAGATCCTGCCTGGGGGTCGCCTCAGGAGGCTATTTTGTCAATACATCATTATCTTCTATATCACGCAAGAACAGACTAGATCACTAGAGAACCGTAAGTGGCCAAACCTGAAACCATCTTTAGGTAAAAGATGCTTTTGTCCAGCTTCATGGATGAGGAAATGTGCCCCTAAACAGACAACCAATTTTTTATTATTACCTGACCATACTTTCAAACAGATCAGTAGCCCATTCGAGAAACAAAAATTGAAAGAGTAAAAGAGTAAGAGAAAGTAAGAAAAAATACTTTTCAAATTCACAGTAATTGAATTAATTGTAATGCAGTCTATCAGATGTACACCCCTGTGCAATAAGATATACTATAAATCTTGTGATGGATTTTGGCAATATTACTGACACACTTTCCTGGCTTACAAACGCAGACTTATTAGTACAACAGTGTACTTGTGACTTGGGTGTTTATGTGTTAGGTTCGCAGTGATTTATTTTAATTTTTTCTCTAATTTGTAGGATTTCAACTTAATGCATTCTTTAGTAAGTTGCTTTTGTAAATTATTATTTTCAAAGACTTTGGAAACGAACATTTTAACGCAAGGGTGAAATACAAAGATCCACCGAAAAATTGTCCAGATAAAAAGGTAATCTTAGAACATTGAGCTAAAGCGAAAAAGGTATTATATTTCAAGCTAGATATAAATGCGAAAGACCTACAACTGATATTCTCTTTGATGTAAGTTTTTGAATTTTGGCTAACTGCACCTCTTTGAGACCATTTATCTCACTGTCAGATAATGCAAATTCGAAGCGTTACCAGCGTGGTTTGCACAGAAAAGCTTGGATCTAAAATACTATACGACAAAAATAAATAAGCCTTGTTTTGACGTGTTTGTCTGCATAGGTTTTATTTTACATTTGACATAGCTAATTGAAGAGAGTCCAAGCCAAATATCCAACTCTTTTGAAATGCAAGATTTTATTCTGTGTGCAATAATAATTCTATAATAAAATGAACGTAAATCACAATCTCACATTAATAAACAAGTACACCTGGAGGAATCAAGGTGAACTAACTGTCCTTTTCCGGGTCAAGAAGTTTTGATTTTTAAAGATTCCTTTTAATTAGAGCCTGCGGAAGACCTCAACCAAAGGTAGATGAACGTGACTGATTATGTTGACCGCCTTTGCAACTATTTCTTTATCTTGAGGATATTGTTTGAAGATATCAGTCCTGATCATAAATGGGTTATCTATTGATACAGACAGATTTTATCATTTCCCTCGAATAATAAACTAGAAAGCATCAATATATGATGCCAATACATCTACAGTAGTAGAAATAAACATCGCATCCATATCATATTACTCATACCATTACAGGAAAAAAGCTTTGGAAATACAAGACAAAATGTTGATTCTTGGTATTTAACATGTAGAAGGGAGAAACTAAAAGCTACTCTGATGAAATTTTAATAATATTGTAAAGAAGAGTTTATTCTGCGAGCCTGTAAAGCTTTTGGCTATTGTTAGTATAGTACAGTATCCGCTTAACGACCTTTTTTTCTCTATGAAAGGCAGCCTTAAGTGGAATCGCATTTTGCTATCCGTTTTTCTTTCCTTACTATAAGATTTCAAAATGTAAGCTTGGAACGCCCTCTTACGGCAAAACATTTGGGCGTTAAGATTCGTGCGATGCTGTCGGGATATCCTCTTCTTTAATAGAAAACTGTTAATATTCAGTTTGAGAAAATCAAAGGAGAGAACATACTTCTTGTATGCATTCCGCAAATCCTTCAGGGAGATCGTAAATTTTTGAGACGCAAAACAGAAAGCACAAACATAGGGATAAGCAGATATTTCTAAGAAGATTTATTTATTCTAAGAAAAATGTTTTAGAGTGCTCGAATTCTTTATTTCGTTTTATTCTTTGTTGAAAACTTCCATACTTGCTTCTTTTCTATGTTTGTAACCAATTTCTTTTGCCTTGTGATCCCTTTATTCGCGTCTTTTTTTTATTTCTTTAGCTCTTTATTCTTCTTTTGTTTTAACTATTGCTTCTTCTTTCCACTATTTTTTTTCAGTATTTCAAGTTTATTGTACTCACTTAACTGTAAGTTTGCAATATCTTACTTTTGCGTTTCTGCATTATTTCTTCTTCTTTGCTCTCTAATATAGTCTTGTATTTACTGTAGTTGTTTTGTTCTGTTTAATTTAATTTTCGTTTCCCCTCTTCACGTTATTCTACACTTGTACCTTTCTTTTTTGATTTTCTTATTTTCATTCTTTATTCCCTTAGTTTTCATACTCCTCGCCAAAACAAATAGGACGCTCTACTCTTGTTTCTGACAATGATCGTAAATATTTCAGTTTTTTGTCTTGGACGTTTAATTTTTTTCTTTATATTCTAGTTGCCTTTTCTTATTTGTTTTGCTTGCTTACTATTGCTTTGTTTTTATTAGTCTGTCCATTTTATGTATTGTTTTGGATTCTACAAACATTTCTGTCGGTCTTTTATCTTCTCATTTGCGTATTTTCTTGCATCTAATGATCGCTGTCTAACGTCTTTGTCTATATGCTGTTGATCCCCGTTCTTATTTGATTCATTTATCGTCGTTGTACCGATATTTGCTCCTTAATCGACTTTTTAGTTTTTCTATTATTGAACACTTAAGGTATGTATCAGAAGTAGCTGGACAAAATTGCAAGTAAATTTTTGGACAGTAATGAAACAAAATTAGAAAATATTTTATTAATTATAAACAACATAATGTGGATATAAAAAATTTAAATAATTAGACAGCATTTTGCGTATTTTGCTCTTGATGCCCTCCATCATGTGTTGGATGATGTTCACATTAATTTTTTGAAACAATTAATGATACGTGTTTTCAGTTGCTTTGCCAATGATGCTTCCCAGCCACTGAACTGAGATAAAATTGATCATAAATGCTCGATAGGTCGAGCCTGGGGCACATTGGATGGATTTGCATTTTTTTGGTGCTATCCATATTTTGTTGCTTTCCAGGCCAAAATAGTATTTTGTCATATTTATGATGTTTCTTAACGAAATCAAGCATTTTAGATAAACATTTTTTTATATACGTGTTTGAATTAACGACTTCTTTCTATGTTTGTAAATAAAAACTAGCGATTTCTTTAATAGAAATTGAGCACCACGTTAACACCTTCTGTTCAAATTTTGATTTTTTAATGAATCTTACGTCTTATGAGGCGTCCTTTTTATTTTTGATATAATAATCTCGGTTAGTAATATCACAACTGTTGGAAAATGTAAAATATTTTTCGTCGCCCATTATAACAGTTACGTCTTCGTTTAAGTATTTGTTCCGCAATAGTCTGCATTTTAAGGGTATCTCTCGTAATTGTTTTTCAGAATATCTGAGTTTGATACTTCTTTTGTATCGTTTTTTACCCATTTTAACCAAACTGCGACTGATTGTATCTTTGGAAACATTAAATTTTTTAGAAAGTTTCCGGGTGCTTACATCAATATGATTTTCAGCAGCTTTCTTCAAATTCTTCATTCTAACCGAGGTCAAAATTAATTTCCTTTCAGGTTTCTTTTTATTTTCTGGTTCAATATTTTTCCAATATCGAGTAAAAATCAAATGCAAGGTACTACGTTTAAAATCTTCTTTTAAAAAATGACTTGAACTGTTTTTTTGATTGTGCGATCCAAGCATATTATATACTCGACAGTTTAAATTATTTTGATCTCTCACTTTCATTGCAATAATTGTAACACCATTAATGATTTGACATGCTGCAAATTTTATACAAGCAGTCGCATAACCCTATATATATTTTAAAACAGTCAAAGTTTGTCCAGCTACTTCTGATACATACCTTAGTAGTAGTAGTAGTATATGGTTTGTTACGGTTTTATTTTCATCTAAAGCACTAGCGTATAGAGTCGCAATCTGAGTCCTGCCTATATCAACTTTAGGACGCGCTACCGCGATTTTTTTTATTTTTTTTTGCTATTTGAAACGAACTTTGCCGATTTAGTTATTCTGTCTGCGAACTTTAATTGTTTTTGCTGTTTATATCGATTCTTTAACTGTTTTTACTGATTATTATATCGTTTTCAATAAATTTGTTCTGTATATTATTAATTTTTTTTCTATTTAGCTTTTGGATATAATTAATTGTAATTGCCATTATATTTGAAATTCTATGCTATTTTTTTTTAATTTTGTCTTGCTTGCAGCGTTCTGGCGCCTTAAATAAATTTGGACGTTGTCAAGCTGACTTGCGAGGGTTTTATTTGACACCTGGTCTCGTTGTTTGGAGCATTTTCTTTTCAGATACGCTTAATAGTATTTATAAGTCATGTAAGCATTACTTCGATATACTTTACTGCAGCACAGTGTTCTAGTTCAATGACTTCTTTTCGTTACCCTGTTTCTTAGGCGGTAATCACAACGCCGTATTTTGAATCGAGAGTGGCTTTCAGTGATTACTTCCATACTACCCACTTAATTCGCCAATGCAACTGTGAGTTGTTGTTCTATGGTTTTGAAAGTGTATTGCATAGGTAAAACTTTTGGTAATCTCGGGAACTCTTTGGTGATTTTATGAATATTGATAAATTTGACGACTAAGACATTTACTCTGAGAAGAGTCGCTGCGGGTTCTTTAAGTAACTAAAACAGTTCTGGTGAGTTCAAAATTTTTAGTAAGATTGCACGCTTTTTCCAGCAGAATTTAATGATTAACTGTGAAATTTAATTATTCAAGATTGTCTTAAATATATTAGGCATGATGCAGAATTTGTTTTTCATCGAAAACCCTAGTATGAAGAATAGTTGTACCATTCTCGTTAACAAACTTTTCCAAGAGGGCTCTTTACGATTCCTGAACGATGACTATTATTTTAGACGTACTTTATATCTTTTTTGATTTTATTTTGTCTAAATGGTATCATCTAATCAGACAGATTTTTTTTACTTTTCTTCTCTCTCTGTGTTGATAGGATTATGTACACTTATCTTATTTCTGATCTTAGATCTTATTATGTTCATTTCCGACAGTTGCACAAACGGTAGAACATGACACACTGTTAGAGAGGGCTAATTATTGAAAGTGAGAGTTCTTATTGCTTTTGTACGTTATAGTGTTATGTGCTTGCTGGTGAATATTAAAGTTGCATTTTTATCTCCAGCCTCATTTGTTGAAAGAAACAAAAAGTTTGTTATCATGGATGACTTTAGGGCAGCCTCTACTTCTCAGTATCTGCATAGTTGCGTGCGTTACTATGTCTAATGCAATTATTATCAGTTATAAAGTTGACATCTTTCTTATAAGTTTTGGTAGTAGCCACAATCAGTGAACTGATAATTTCATTTTTATGTAAAGATAAAAGTGAATTTTAATTCAGTTTTCCTCCGTTGTTTTAGTCACAATAACCTTGACATCACCACACATTCCATTTCAGTTTTGTCTCACTTTGACTAAATCTAAAATTAGAACCCTTTATTCAAACTGTCTCCGGATTTATCACACAAAATGTCCTCTGTCGAGATTGTAGTAATGCCTTTAAGCAAAGCTATAGACAACTTATTTATGGTCCCCAAAGCAGGGCTAATGGGATAATTTAATAATCATAAGCCAGCGGTGGAGCATTTCACTTAGGGCCTAGCGCGATTAGAAGTCCGGAACGAGAGTCCGGGGGCCGATGATTGAACGTGACAGGACCTACAGACGAACGGACGAGGGAAACCCTAGGCTGCACTTACTGTTCGCCGCACACCTGATTAAAATATAAGTTGCCACCCTTAAAAGCAAAAAGGAAGGTGTGGTGGAGGAATTTTGCAAATATTTGCAAATAAACCCCACAAATTAAATTTTATGTGAATAAATAAATAGAGAACAGGTTTTAGATTTTTTGATTCATGAAGTAAATAACTGGGGGAATTATTGCATTATTGTCACGACACAAAACTTCATACACTAACACCCATGTACAGATAGAAAAAAACCCTACACCGTAGATAATTTTACATAATTGTGCGCGATATTCTATAAACATGACTGAAAGCGACACGCGGCCGGATAATGAACTAAAGAAACTATCAATAACAAACTTATGACTGTGATCGTATAAAATATGGCTAGAATAAAAATTTCCCCATTCTAATATCCCACGTGCAATTTGCGGCTTGAGGGCGGTGCCACGTGTCTACGGCTGAATAAAGAAGTTATAGCCGGATCCGAAGACACGTGCTTGAACGTATGCCGAACATAACGTCGTCGCGCTTCACTGCATAGGTGTAACTTCATGTTTTGATAACTTTATGGACGTTATGTTTAGCTGCTATGCATATTTAAAAAGATGGAAAAGGGTAGAACTAGGAGAAAGGCGGTACGGTATTGCATAGAACGAGGTAGGCTATTACAATATGTTGCTTTTATATTTTGGAAGTGACTTGGATAATTTTTTATTTTTATTCGTGTAAATTTAGAATTTTGATTAAAATTGTTTTTGATTTCAACATTTTAACTGCATAGTATGTAACATGAAATACATGGTATCATTTATCAGAAACGTACCTATAACTATTATTGTTAATGCATCAGCGAACAAATACTAATCAAATATGAATTAATTAATTTCCAGGGTATCAAATTACTGACAATTTTCGGTGTAATCGATAAACTGTTATAGACTACTTTTAACTGCTGACATGCTTAAAATGCTTCCAATTATTTTAATGCATGATGTGTCGAGAATAATAGATGTACCTAGGTCCTAAAATGCTTTCTTGTGATACTTAGTAACGTAGTGAAACTAACGGAGCTACAGCTAAAACTAAAAACGAAAATATATTTGGAAGAGTTTCATGCTAATATTGTATTTTCAATCACTTCAAAGACTGAATCAATCCAAAAGATGAATCCAATGAAAAAGTTTAGAATGTTATTCCAGAAGAGTTATACAATTCTTGTTTAGATTGTACATACAGGGAGCTGCGCAAGGATACATATGTCAACGTAAATGTAGTATAAGGGTGATGTTTCATTCAAATGAAAGTTGATTTTTTTTACTTAAATGACTTTGCATATTCCTCCAGAATTCCCTAAATACCATATGTGTAGAAAAACGGGCAAAACCGGTTAACATCAAACTGGGGGTTGAAATTTTGCAAATGAATGGACACCCGTGACCATAGGGAGGGACGTACCTTACTGGCGTTCCGAAATTCGTATTATACAAACTTTCAATAATAAGCAACCAAATTTCCAAGTCTTAATATGTAATTCAAGCATATTTTTAAGATTTTTTTTTTAAATCTGGAAAAAACTGTGACAAAGTGAACTTTTTCGCATAAAATGTTAATTAAAGAAACAAAGACCACACTGGTCTTTCTGATATTTTGATTTTAGGAATTAGGATAAAAAGACTGATAAAATGATGCAAATTTCAAGTCGTTAGGATTGGGTACGATAAGTGACATTTTTCGGTTTTACATGGAACCGCCCATGTCTACCGTTCTGGCGTTTTCAGCAAAATACTTGAATTTCTTCACTTTACGAGAATTTATAAACGCCAGATAGTTAGGATTTGTGAAAAACTAGACATTTTCATAATTTCCACTAGGAGCGCATGCTCACACCTAGCTGGTTGAAATTTTCACCAGAGTACCTAAATACCTTTCTGCGTCGATATGTAACAACGCCAGAAAGTTAGAATTCAGGTCTTTTTTTTTCTGTCAGTGGCTCTTGTACTAAAACGACATTTATTTATCTCTGCTCGTGAATTCATCAAGAATAGACAGTTGGATATTTTTTAATGGTTTGGAACTTTACCGATACTGAAACATGGTTAAGTAAAAGTTAAAGTTTTTTGGGAAATACTTATTAGAATAGTAAGTTTCAGACAGGTTAGGCACGTTTCTGTGAATCATTAAAAAAATCCAAAACATCCCCAAAAGGATTCACTGCTCTCAGAAAAGAAAAATGGTTATAACCTTAGAGCGTTTGGATTTTGGTCAGGTGCGAGTATTATTATGGTATACTGCCTTGTATATTTACGCATCGTCAAGCAATGTTGGGAATTTGGTATTGTACATTATTTTAGAAAAACTTTTGTCGGTCAAGACAATAAGACAAATTAGTCGATGCCTGAGGTGTTTCAAATTTTACTGCATCAGACTATACCAATTAGTAGATACCAATTGACTTTGTTGCTACTCTTCTTGCCTGACAACAACACCAGTAGCAAAAGAGCACTCTAGATTATCCATTCATTACGCTGGTGGTGTTCGACAAAACAACACAAACACAAGAAGCACACTCATCCTCAGCAGTGGATCGGCTCTTCAGCAACTTTGATCAGTTTAATTAAAGCATGGTACCATCCACCATCAACGCATCGCATCAACTTAAATATTAAGTAAAATACAGGTCAAATTTTATTTCAATGAGAATTATTAGAAAATCGAACAAAGCAAATAGAAATAAAGATTTCACCTACAAGATTATAGTTGAGTGCAGAAGGATCGTCCACAAGCGAGAGATAGAAGCGACGTGGTCCAGTTAATAGAGAGCTACTTCTAGAATTTCAGCACACAGTCTAAGTTAAATATCGTCAAATGCGATAAACTATCGTGGCTAATCCAGCAGTAAAGATTCCACCGCCGCGCCGCGCCGTCTTATAGAAGTGCCTTCACGAATTATCTACAAACAAGGACAGCCGCAGTCCAGTTTTGTGATGAAGCAGCACACTGGTAAAACCCTCTTCTGCTTCATGAAATGAGCCAAACTCTACGTAAACGACAAGAAAAAGAGTTAATATGACAGAGAACTCACAAACAGTAAACTGATGACCCACTGTACCACCATGATTACGAGAAACGACTACCTAGGCAGTAAAGTGACGACAATGAATGTTCTCTGCACAGGAACTACTGAGCTAGAATGAAGCAAGATTTACTAGCTTTGCAGGCTTAACTCATCGCATCTACTACTTTTAAAGACATTATCAAACCTTTAACGTAACCAAGGGCAGCAATCAGCTTTGCGGATAAAGCACCAGAAGCTGTCCCATACACCCACGGTAAGAACTGGAGTCCATTTAACTGACAACAGCTATCTAGCACCAGTGCTTAACAATGCAAACACAGCAATGATCCAGCCGGATCTAAGGAATAAACCCACACCGACGAAGCACACGAAGCGTAAGTGTTCCCCACTCTAGAGACACCCTCACTGATGCTGTGATCATTACCGAGTTCATCAGCAGCACTGTCCCGTCACTTATTCAAACTATGAATCATCCAGCAAGAAGATTGTGACCCTAGCCGTCATCATCGAGAACATTAGTTAATTCGAGCCGAGAGTTTCTTTCTTGAAAAGATGAGAATATCGACAGTTGTTCTCTACTCTGCGTTATTAAGTTCTAATAAAAAGCATTAAAAAGAGGAACTCGGAGATTGCAGAAACATTTCAGCATAATACGAACACGTACAATGCTGGGAACAGCAGAATGAAAGAATAACCAAAAAAAGAAAGAAACGGAAAGAGAAGAAATGTAGGGACAGATGAAAGGAGGTATAATGCCACAAAAAAAACAAGACAGAGCAAAATGAATAAAGACGATAAATCTTCAGAAGAAGATGAAAAGACAGAAAGAATTGAGTGAATGAAGGATAAAGATGTACCAGGGGAACAAAAACACACAATATCAGTGGTAAAGCCAACGGGAAACTGGAGAGCGATTTGATAACGGAGCGAATTTGCCAGTCAATGCAAATCTCCCCCTGCTTCATTATATCACATCTAGTAGATGCCGATATATGCCCTGTACCACAAATTAAAAATTATCCTTCTCCAGGATTAAGAAGAAGTATCGTCTATACCGGTCGCAGCAGAAATGACGAAGATCTGACGGATTTTAAAAAATCGAAAGCACAATAATTCAAGCAAAGAAGGAATCTGAGGCTGTCTTTTGGGTTAACAGATGACATAACTGAAGAAAAATTAGGGAAGACGATATGAAGAAGACTAAACCTAGGAAGACTAGCCGATCATGGCAAAGAGGAGACAAGGAGGAAAATTTACAATAGAAGTCCTCGAGATTTGAGTAAATAGTTTGAGATCATACTTCTATAGTTAAGTAGTGTTTGGCTATACAATTTCAATTCAAGTATATACCTGAAGGTGACAGCACAGGTGTGTCGAACAAAATCTTTTGTAATCGTCTACACAAAATGAGAAAAAAACATTAATTTACTGTAAATTCGGAGGTTGACAAATGTCAAGTTAGGTATATAAATGGAAAAACATATTTATTGTATATTACTTATTTTGTTTATACGAGGTGTGTCTGAAAAGTATCCGGCCTTGTGTTCTAACTGTGTACCTACGTGTGCTATTGTCGAAGACAGGTATTCTTTATGTGGAGGGGACTTTTATGAGTCCCCGTGTCGGATGGCACCGTCCTGCAAACCCTCAGTCGACAATGGTTCGCTGTTCAGTTAACGTCGAACCTCGTGCGCGTCGCATTTCACGATGACTGAACACGCCGAACGTGTTTAGAAACTATTCACATTATTCGCAAAGTGTACGGCGATGAATCTATGAGTGACCTGCAGATTAAAGAGTGGTTTAGACGATTTAAAAATGGTCATACATCAGTTGTTTTGGCAGGTTCGCAACAACAAAAACTTCTGAAAATGTGAGACAAGTGCGAGTTTTAATTAATCAAGATGGTCGTTTGACTGGACTAAGAAGTTTTGAAACGATTACGTGACGCAGTGAGATGGAAACAGCCAGATTTGCGGAAAAGTGCCGACTGAGTGCTTCACCAAGACAACGCAGCTGCCCCTTTCTCGCACTCTATTTAGCAATTTCTTGGGAAACACGGCATTGTACAGCTACCGTACAGTCCCGACTTGGCTCTTTGCGACTTTTAGCTGTTCCCCAAATTGAAAAATACCTTTATAGGAAGAAGATTCGACGACGTGGACGTGGGAATGTGGCAAAGTAGTTATTAGCTATTCCGAAAGCTGAATACACAGAGTGTTTCCGAAAGTTGGAGAATCGGCGAAGGAAAGTTGTGGCTTCCAAAGGGGGAGTACTTTGAAGGGAATAACATCGCCATTGGTCAGGATTAGCTTTTTCTCTTACTACAGCACAAGGTCGGATACTTTCCGGACAGATCTCGTATACTTCACAAAACAATTACAAAAAAGCTTTTTCATTATACAGAGCATTCAAGTTTTAATAAAAAACTCTTACTGTTTCAACATCTGTGAATATTGAAATGAAATCTTCTGCATTGTAGTGGAAGATTCAAGAGCAACAAGTCCCCTTTTTAAAAAACGTATGTTAAGCTACCGAAATAGTAAATATCTTTGTCATTTTAGAATTTTACCTTCACTCTAATAGTAAAAGTGGTAAAAGCTCTTTTGCATTTGTTCCGTGGCGCAATATCTAGAAGAATTAGATTTCTCAGTCATAAGTTGTTTTTGCAATAGCTTGATATACAATACGCTCTAAAATCCAAAGAAAGACAAGAACCACTTTTGGGTTACTATGTGACTTATCTGAGTAAAAAGTTCTGATTCCTCACTTAAAAATTTTTTGAATTTCTGCAATGTTTACAAAAGTTTACAGTTTAGCAATAAAGACTAACATTTTGCGCCTGCAACCACACGAATACTGCAACGTTTCCTTCCACATGAGTTTTACACAATATATTTTCTATATCTATATTACGTTTTTTACTACCGAAAATAAATATATTGCATATTTTTTAGCAGTTTATACTAACACAGCAGAGTAGTGAGAAAAGTACTTTTTACACTGCATTTGCTTTCTTAAATACTTTCCACACTAAATGTGCGTGCATAATTTTCAAAGAAAGTAATAAAACGATAAAATTAAAAAATACTGATAAACAATAAATAACCTATAACAAACGAGTCTTTGATTTCTAGTAAGACGAGTATAGCTTGCTCTTCCATTTATAATAGCTTACATCTTTCTACTCATTCTTTTTATCACGTTTTAAATGAATTGCTGAGGGATATTCTCTTATTCTTCCCCAAGAACCGTTCGCAGTTCTTCCACTGTGTGAGGAAATGGTGACCGATTCTTAACATGTCTTCCAAGCTCGTCCCATACGTGTTCAACAGTATTCAAGTCCTGGACTTACGATAATTGCCAGAGCAAGAAGATAGTCCGTCGCAACCCTTGCCGTATGTGGTCGGGCACTGACAAGTTGTTATGAAACTTCATAATATGTGTGGCCCCTGATTTCTCTGCTCGCCCGTGTATATAAATACAATCTAAAATAAATAGGTGATTCGCAGTCCGGCCGCGAGTGCAAAGCGAGGCAGTCCACCCGGTCTCCAGCGCGAGTGTAGTGCATCGGCGACGAAGAGTACGGGCTCAATCAACAGCGCGGTAGTCGGGGGCTACCGCCATCCCTCCCTCCAGAGTCTGTGTATTGGGGGGCACAGGCCTGGCCCAATTTCCACCGCCAACGGGGCGACTTGAGGTCGCACTGCTGCATCATCCCACCGACCGTCGGTCTTCAGGAATTGGGGAGCTTGAGGACCGCGACCGCCACATATCCTACCAACCCAAGATGCAGTAGATGGATCAACGGCCGCTCCACCACCATCCGGTGCCTGCGTAGGGGTGCGTAGGCCCGGCCTACTCCATCCACACATCTCAGCCTCATCCGACCGGCCCGGGTAGCTACCGGACCGCGACCAACCCAATTCCTTTCCCACCCAAACCCTTGAGCCCGAGGCTCCTCAAGGTACCAACTCCACTGCGCCCGGAAATTCGTCGCCTTTCCGCTACACTTCCCGCCAAATCCTTTCCCGCCAAATCATTTCCCGCCTAATAATTTCCCGCCAATAATTCCCGGTACACCACACCCATTCCACAACCGCCACACTGTTCTCACTGGGGTTTTCCGTGGTTTCCCTAGTGGTGAAGGCAAATGCCGGAACAGTTTCTGCACTAGTCCACGGCACACTATGCACACCTAGACACCTACACACCACTACACTAACATATACACACTCTCACACTACTCATTACACAATTCCAACACCGTTCTGAAAAGAACCGCCGCATCGTGCTCCACATCGTCGTCACTGTGTGACGGCTCGCTGGCTGTCCTTGGGCATTCCACCTGAACATGGGTCATCGACATCGGCGGGGACTATGGAGGACCCTGATTCCGGCCTGCTCCACCGTCGCCACCAGACCATCATCGCCGTGGACGGGCGTGCGGACTGCCTGGTACGTGACATGACATGACATTGACGACCAACCAATTTTCCTTCTCCAACGCACCATTCCGCTGACTTCCCTCTTCTCCAACAAACAACCACCACCAGGCTTAAGAGAGGTTAAGTCCTCTAAGGAGCCAGCCGCCTACGGCGGCATTTCTTACATTACCTGATGATGAATAGGTGATTGCTCATAGAGACGCAAAATATTTAAATGCTCATACTCATTACAATTTAAATTTCTGAATGAAGATAGAAAGATGTAGAAACAAAAAGAATTAGCTCAAAAATAGCGTACTATTGCCCAACGTTAGGAAATTAGAAATTCGGAGAAAATTCATCACAATTAAATATGCAATTGAATTAAAATTGTATGGAATAAAGCAAGAGCAAGCTAGAATAGCAAAAGTTGTTAATCGTAAAAACCAGTGCACTACTAGAATTTAAATTAAACAAACGCAAAATTTTATTTAAACATCTTATGATGAGCTTTATAAAGTAATCAGATAAATCTCCGAATGTTAATATATTAAAGATGACTAAAATGTAAAAAAAGCAAGTAGTAAGTAAAGGCGTTATACAGAAGCCAAATAAAAAGATGAAATTCTGGTCGGACTACATATTATTAGTGTGTGGGATTAGTGTCGGTTTACACCGTTACGCATAATCCAGTGATGTATCACGGCGGGCATATGTGAATTCCCAATAAATCCGATTATACGGAGTTACAATCATAATGTTTCGACATGGCTAACCAATATTATTATAACTTTTAAAAATTCTAGAAATTTACATTTTTTTCTAGGGGAGAGTATTAATTTAAAAAAAACTAATGTGAATGGTGAAGAATTTTAGAATCCCTCGTTCGAAACTCGTTAAAAGAAATCTATTGCTAAAATTTGTCCTTTTGTGAATCAGTAGTATGCGGGGGTGATGCAGTATGGGAATAAAGTGCAATTGTCGATTGTGTAACAAGACTAAGGACTTTAATCACCGTTCGAGAACTTAATGGTCAATGCATGACGCGGGGACTACTCTTAAGAGGGTGAACATTGTTGTTGGTTTAATACATGTAATTGTAATTCCAAGCATTTGCCGCAAATGTTGAGCTTGAAGCTAAACAGTTAATAGAGATTTCTTTGTTTAAAACGATTATAATGATTAAGAAATTCAATTTATGCTTTATAAAAGAGAACACCTTATTTGATAATAAAATTGTAGATATTCTTCGTTTAAGCATTGTTCTCTTGGTTTTTTTTATAAATGAAGTTATTACAAGTTTTGAATCAGCACAATCTTTGTCGTTTTGTACCCATTCTTAGATTTGCGCATTTTAATTATTTTTTAGGAAACATCAACATCATTTATTTAGAATGTTTAAATGAAATACCAGGCTGTCTGCAAAGCGCAATGTTTCATCCAAAATCCAGTTTCAGGTAGGTTTCTTTGAACGTATCTTTCAAATTTCTCGCAAACAATCATCAGTTTAGCAACACTGTTATCAGCAAGAAACTAATTAACTGGATCCAGTTTTGATATAACTTCTTTGTTATTGGTTGATTTTCTCAAATTAGATCATTTATTGTCAATTTTGGAATTCTTTGGTTTCTCATTTTCTTGCGTTTTTCAGTCATAATTAGATCTGTGATTCTCTTCTGCAGTTTTTCACACACATCTACAGTCAAGTTTTTCTCACTTGATCATTGTCTTCTACCAGATGGGTAAAAATTGCACTTACACATACGGTAGAAAGAATTATTTGCAGTTAGTGTCAGTGAAGATCTGGTTAATATGGTAACATTTAACTGACTTAAGATGACTACCAATATTCAGAATCAATGTATGAAAATTATCATACGCATATAATAGAAGATTATTCTTACACTCCAGAAAACAGTTGTTGATCTTAAGTTTGAAATTGTATATAAACACCACGCAATATTGCCCGTACATACCTTCTCCTGTAAAGACGTGGTATTCAAGATTTAGCTATACAGTCTATATTTCTGCCTTGCATAAACTCTTAGCGTATAGCTGTCTCATTTGAACGTTCTCTCTATCATAAATGCTCCAGAACATTGGTTGATAACACAATTGATTTTATCTTAAAGCTTTCCTAAATGAAAAAAAGCACGATTCATCCGTTCAATGCGTATCGTTCATTTTGTTAAGTTTCAAATAATGATCGATTGCATGCCCTTTCAAATCTTGTCTTTGAGTCAGACTATTACGCTCCGGCTTGAAATCTGTCCCTAATTAAAAGTAGGGTACGTTTCAAAGATGCTTCGGAATTTTTGAGCTTATGACCCGCTCTTGGGCCTATTCAGCTTTGGTAGAATGCCAGAATAATAATTTTGAGAGATTTGATTGTTTCGTATTTCATTCTTCCTAGAATTCTCGTTGTTGACTTTCAAACAAAGATATGAAACACTTTGACATTCTTGTCCTTTTTCTCAAGTTTCTAAGAAGTGACTCTACAAAAATCGTTATCGAAATGGGACCTAAATTAATCAACTCACCAACTGATTTTTCTGTTGTTTAATTATCCTTATTACTTGATTTTATTGCATCTGTTTAGTAGCTTAGTCAGTTCAATTGCAAATGATAACGTTTAAGAAACTCTGAGTGCTTGGAAAAATTTTGAACATTTCGATATAAAAACATTGACTCATACAATTTTACGACATTTTGTTTTTCTTCAGCTTCTATTGTATGAAATAGACCCCTAAGAGTACTTCAGCTTCTTCTTCTCCTTTTTCTTTATTAGCCTGTTGCCATCCAATGCTGGATGCTTTTCCTGCCTAGTTGAATCCTGCCATCAGCTCTTCATCGCGCTTGTGGATGAGCTCTGCCTCTCCTTCCCAGCCAGGATCTCCACTGTTGAATGTCTTTGCTCCAACAGTTGTCCGTCTGTCTCAAAGTGTACCCTGTCCATCGCCACTTTAACGATGCTACGTGTTGTTTTACATCTATTAATTTAGTTTTTTGACGGATGTATTCGTTTCTCATTCGGTCTTTCAATTTAATGTTTAACATTAGCCTTTCCATGGATCTTTGTGTTTTGGCCAGTTTATCCACCAGGCCCTTAGTAAAGGACCATGTTTGTGTGGCATATGCAAGGATGGAAAGTACACATTGGTTGAAAACGGAACTCCTTAATTTCAATGGGATCTTCTGGTCCTTCAAGATTTTGTTTTGCCTGCCAAAAGCGCGCCATGCTGATCTTATGCGTTTCTCAATCTCAGCTGTCTGGCTTGCCTTCCCGCATCTAATGATTTGTCCAAGGTAGACATATTCTTCGCTGCGCTTTATGATAGTATCGTCCACCGTCCATCGTCCCTGTTTTCGTTTTGGTTAGTCACAATTTTAGTTTTTTCTCTATTTAGTTTTAGTCCTATTTTTTCAGATTCTCTTTAATTCCTCTAGCACTGTCTCTAACACTTCGAAGCTGTTCGCTATTAGGACCACGTCATCTGCGTATTTTAAATTATTTAACCTTTTTCCATTTATCGTCATCTCTTTATCGTCTCAGTTTAACTTTGAGAACAGGTCTTGCATTACCGTTATAAACAGTTTAGGGCTCATTGAATCTCCTTGTCTTACGCCCCGTCAAATGGGAATTGGTTGGGTTCTAACGTGTAATTGTATTACTGTTGTTGTATTTTCGTATATTGATTGTAACAACTCGGCGTATCTATAGTCTATTCTGAATTTCTCAAGTGTTCTTTGTACTGCCCACCATTCCACGCTGTCGAACGCCTTCTCGTAATCGACGAAGAAAGGTTGTATTGGTGGATTTTTCTATTAGTGTTCTCAGTGTTTGTATATGGTCGGATGTACTATAGTTTTTTCTGAATCCCGCTTGTTCGCAATTCTGAAATTGTTCCAATTTATTTTCTAATCTATTAATTACTATTTTGGTTAGCAGTTTATAGATCTGTGGTAATAGTGATACGGGTCTATAATTTCATAGGTCGTTTTTGTCACCTTTCTTGTGCAGTATTTTTCTTTTGTGTAAGCAGCTGTTCAAAAGTGTTCGTAGTATTTTCAGTATTGCTTCCTCATCCTCTTTGATGAATTCCGGAAACATACCATCGATCCCAGGAGCTTTGTTACCTTTCATAGATCTGATTTTACTCACTATTTCTTCGTCGGAGATATCTGGGATGTCTTCTGAACCTTCATTTATAACTGCTTTGTTCAGAGATTCTTTGTAGACGTTTTCTGTCGTTCTCAGTATCTTTTCTCTGTTTGTTATTTCCGTTCCGTGTTCATCTTTAATTGCGTTGATGTTGACTTTTCCCAGCGACGTTCTTATGCTTTTCATATTTTTGCCATTCTCTATCGCTTGTTCTATCATGTTCTCTGTCTGTTTTCTCGTATCTTCTCTAATGGATTTTTTAAGTGTTTTATTTGTTTCTACGCATTCTATAGAACCGTTTTCTCCTTTTCTTATTAATAGTCGTTGTTTCTTAAACATGTCCTCAGTTCTGACATTCCATTGTTTCGATCTTTCTTCGGGTTTTTGTTACTTTCTCTGCAGACTCTAACATAGCTTTGTTGATTGTCGTATTTAGTTCATCTATTGGCATTTCAGCGTAGTCTGGAGTTTGATTTAAATTTTCCATTTTTTTTGTTTATTACTAGCTCAGCCCGAACAATTCGATGGTCGCTTCCTGCTTCCACATAGTTGATCACTGATACATCTTTAAATATTCTCTTATTAGTTGATAATATGTAATCTATTTTATTTTTGTGTTCTTTCTTTGGGGAGAACCAAGTGCATTCTCTATTTGACTTTTTTTTTGTAGAATGTATTAATGGCGTTTTAATGCTGTTTTAGGTAGTTCATCAGCATCTGTCTTCGTTAATTTCTTTCGCCGTACCCAAAGTATTCGATTTTCTCTTCATCAGCTTCTCTTTTTCCACCTAATTTTGCGTTGAAGTCTCCCATTATGTTCGTATACTTCAGTTTACTGGGACCTAACTTAATCAGCTCATTAATAGATTTCTTTGTTGTTTAACTATCTTTATTACTTGATCTCAATGCATCTCTTTGGTAATTTATACAATTCAATTGCAAAGGTTAATGTTTAAGAACCTCTGAGTGCTTGGAAAAACTTTGAACATTTGGTATAAAAACATTGACCGATACAAAGTTTGTAACATTTTGTTTCTCTTCAGCTCCTATTGTGTGAAGTAGACCCCTAAGAGTACTTCATGATGTTAACTTACAGAAACATGAAGAAAAATTTATCAAAAATGCCTTGGAAACGAATTAGTTAGTAAAAATTGCAACAAATTAAGATTTTAACTCCAGCTAGTATTGTGAATATGGAGAAAGATTGATAACCAAGAAATGATTTTAAAAAGTTGTAACCAGAACTTTTTTACCTTACGCATATGTGCAGGTGCATCCAGTACAAACAATTTTCTAGCAGAAATTTAAACACATCAAACTTTCAAAGATATGGCGAAATCAATTGGGGTTGTTTTAAACACTGGTGCTTATCACCAAAACAAATTAGTGACACAGAATGTTACTTGGTGCAAGACAATACTAAAATTTTGATTGCTGCTTTAATTCAATGCGATTCACCTCTAAAGAATATTGCATGAATTTTCGGTAATCAACCAATGCTTGTTAGGATTGTCTGCTCGCAGCCTGTATCAAATCACTGAAAACAAGAGCAAACTAGATGGTTAGGCTACAAAATAATTTAAATAAATAAATAAAATTCGGATTAATATTAGTTAATAAATTAGTAAATAAATAAACTTTACTAGAAACAGAGATAACAATAAATTATATAACAGAAAAGTAACAATAAATCTTAACAGCACAATGTCAAGGTTTTCCAACCATTGAATAGCTTCTGTGGTTACATTAATAAAGTCACCCGTCGTTCCCTAAAAGGCTCTAGCTGGGTACTTGTAGAGGATGTGGTTCACCGCAGTCGCAGTTTGGATCAAGACACATTTCCCAATTGTAGAGTGAGTCCCCGCATCTTTCGTGACCTGTTCTCATTCTATCTAAAGAAACTATGTCTTTATTTGAAGATCATACCCGTGAGAAAGGTTCTTAGCATCGAGTATAGGATGCCACTCTGCAACCATGCTGTCTTTCCACTCATTGACCCTGCAGCAGATGTATTGAAGTTATTGCTGATTAATGTTTGAGCAGTTTTCACAGGAGGTTTGACTTGAGTCTTTTAAACTCGATTATGTCTCCTTGAATAGGGAGATCTAAGTTATTGCAGATGGTTTGATACTCCCTGACTAGAATACTTTGTCTATGTAGCTTGGATGGCTCAATGTGGCTTAGAGTTCGGAGCCACGATGTCAACTTTATTTACATGCGGATTGTACAGCCACACCGAGAAAGAATATTTAGCAATAAAGTACACTAGACTCAAAGCAGTTATACGAAGGGTTACTCCTCGGCACTTTGAATTGGGTTTATGTGGGAGTTCAACATCGTTTAAAGCCACCTTCAAATGAATTGTAGCCATGTTATTGTTCAGATCGAAACAAGTTTCCGTTTTAGATTTGATCTTAGTGGAATGACTTTTATCTTTCTTGGCTGTAGAGCATGCTACTACCGGTTAGCGACCTGATCTGCAGTAGCTGTGAGTTTAACAAGTTTGTTACGAGAATTTGTACCCAATTTCTTAAGAAAAGACCAGGGTTTTTTGCTAGAATACTTAGAATTTATGCTTTTTATAGTCTCTGTCTATTTAGATTTTCTAGCTTTGTTCAGGTTTTCCAAAAGAGCGTCGATTACCTCTTGCTTGCTGTTCTTCATACAATCTTGATAGAGTTGTTCGCTGGCTACGTTTTCACCCTGGTATAATTATATTTTTTTTTGACTCCCCTAGGGATATGCTTTTAGCCGTTGATATGACAAGCTTAGAAAATCTGATGTAATTTCCTGAGACTGGAGGGATGAATCTTATACTTCCATCCATATCTGCAGAAAAGTCCATCCAGTTAGCTTTTGAAACATTCCATCTCGGAAGCTGTGAATTACTGGTATTTGCATTCCTACTTCCAATATGATAGGCGATGTTGGCTATGAGGAAAGTGTTTAAGGACCTGGCGGATAACTGGGATTTCTCTTCTTTTCACTGTACATCTGAAGATACAAAGCACAGGTCTGGATTGATATCAGTGCGCCATCAAAATGCATGTTTTCTGGTTTTAGCCCATTCTATTACTTCTAGCCCTTGCGGGTCGTTCTTTTTATACTTTCCTGAGAATGATGATTCTGGAAGTCTCTAGCAAAGAGAACAGGGTGCTCCAGAAAAGAAAACATCATGTTTGGCTAAGTTGTTTGAGGTGGTTTATAAACGTTTACAACTGTCAGTCCCGCAGCCTCTACCGTAACAGTTTCGCATTGTCTAAATTTCTTGATTTGAGCTGGGAGATACCTTTGTGTTTTTTTGTATAAGAGTAATGTCAATGTTGTTCTCCAACTGGGGTTTGGGTAGGCATTTGGATTTGCTGATGCCTTCAATGTTCCGTTGGCAAATGCGAAGGACCGGGCCAAGTCTTTTTGTCTTTGGACCCTGATAAGAGCTGTTACTTTGTAGTGTTCATTATTTTTGTATGTCTGTTCGAATGATCATGGGATTGTGAGATAGTCTGGGCTGCCTGTAGTTCTAGCTCTTTAGCGTTACCCTGCGTGCACCATGTAGAGGTGAGCTAGATTTGCACCCGTGACCTCCCTTTAATAGTTAGTCTACAAGTAAGTGACCCATCTAACTGAAATAACCAAATAATGCTCCTCGACATTTTAAAAAAACCTAAAAAACCAAATTGATCTAAAAATGTAATCAGTTCAAGAAGTTTGGTGCGAAGCGCCCTGGTGTAATGGTTCTGAAGGTTTAACCCATTTGAAAAACCAGAGTGACATAAAATATCTGCTACAGCTTGAAGAAACATGAGTACTTTGAACAATGACTACTCGGCTAAAAAGTTTAGCTCATGTATGTCTTATTTGTATTTACAGAATTTTAAACCAAGAACAACAGTATTGGATTTAATGTTGAGAAAAGCTTTTGGAATTTTTGAAGAAGAGATAACTTTTAATAAGAAGACTTTACCCGTGTGTCAGGCTAAAAATTCCAATCAGTCCGCAATAGTAACAGCTCGCTAAACATGAACTCGACTTCTCTAATAAAACCAAGCTGCGGAGTGGTACGATTTAAAATACGATCCATCTAGGTGTCTAATGCTTTACCTACTTTTTGAATATGTAAGAAGTATCCTTGATGATCTTTAGGATAAGAAATGCTTTTTAGGCTTTTTCAGGCAAATAAAACTACAAACTCACATATTTTTATAACCAAAGAGAGTTTGGAAAGACTTCACCGTCATCCAGAATGCTGTATAGCACATCACTCTCCTTTGAATTTTGCCTTATTCCAAACAGCAGTAACAATTTTAACATAAGCGGAATGTAAGATAATTACAGTTGCGTGGTAAGGAATCTGATTCGTTTTTAACAGCCAGCTCACATGCCCACTATGGTTTCAAAGAAAAGTTGGTGACATTTGAAAATACGTAACGATAGAACCTTTGAATATTATGAACTAATCTAGTTTTGATCGGGAAGTCAAGGACGGAATTTTATGTTCATAATTTACGTTGATTGAAGGTGCAGCTGCACGCCCATCAATACTTTTATGATCGTAATAAAACTAGACTTATCTCAAGGTTCACGTGTTTTTCATTATTTCTGTTAATGCATGCGATTTCGCCCTATACTATAAGCACACGAGATTCTCACTGAAGCCAGTTCGAAACGGAACTTGCTTCCAGCCAAGATGATTGCCTAGCTTAGTAAGTAATTTTATAAATTCCTACTTAAGTCCAGACAGAATTCTTTGCACAAACGTGTTTTGAGATTTTGTTATTATATTTTTTGAAGATGTAAAAATGTGAACTTCGTCATTTTTTTTGTATTTGCAGGCTTTGTATAAATACAAAAAACAATAGAAATGTTTTCAATATTTGCGATGTAATGATCACCACAGGTATATTTCTAACAAAGAGATCTCGATTTTTGTAACGACAGATAGTGGCAAGTCAAATAAATACTATACGCAATGATTACATTTTGAATATCTAGTGGATAGGATATGAAAAACTATTTACGAATAGTTTTTTAAGGGTGAGGCCGTATTGCAGATACTAACATTAAGACTTTGACCAGTAAGTAGAAGGTTTTGTAATGCTGCTTTGTTTATTACGACTGTTAATATAAAGCTGGAAAATATTTTTTACTTTTCTTAACAGGTTGTTTGAAAACCAGCCTTCAGCAGTAGTAGCTATTCGTCAAGGCGTTTTTTTATATTCCATGAAGATATTCTTACAAATGGTTTTTTAAATTTCTCAAAACCTTTCATGAAGCCTTTACGCAATTAATAATAAATATAATATAGGAATAATAATAGATATCAGAAAGTCTTACTTCTTTGTCATTTTGTTCGTATATGTGCACATAAACAATTAAACAAATAAAACATCCGATCATACTTCTGTTAAGCAATAAATCAGGGGAATAAAGGAACAGGCCCTAAGAATGATTTGTCCACAACCATTTATTATCTTCAACGCGTGGCTAAGGGAAAATAAAAGAACTCTCCTTCCACTGAAGGGAACTCTTCCTTTTATTTCATTTATTACCATCATCCACCGCCATTACGTAAGCTAATTTATTATGGAAATTTTTGTTAAAAATCCTCTCTAACTTCATTTTATAAATTTATATCTCGTCTAGCAAAGAAAACACGCAATTAGCGTTTTCCGATAAAAATAATATCATGATAAAGAGACAGTAGTTATTGTATACAAGATGTGGACAAAACAAATGGACGTCGGTCTAGCTAATAGCAGCACAGGTTCCGGTCTTCGCCGGAAGTGGAAATA
This sequence comes from Ignelater luminosus, assembly GCA_011009095.1. NCBI lineage: Eukaryota > Metazoa > Arthropoda > Insecta > Coleoptera > Elateridae > Ignelater > Ignelater luminosus. The sequence continues at coordinate 296,487 of VTPC01090618.1, forward strand.
ATTTCCTCTCCCGGCATCGTGCACACGATACATACTCGGGGTTAAGCTCGACAATCGATAACAACACAATAGATTTCATTTTCAGTGTGAAAGCTTTACATATTGCACTTATTATTTCTATCCATTCCATTGTCTCTAAACAAAAGGAAATAACAAAATGTTTCAACTTCTACTATAAGTAAATAAAAATCGTGCTAAATCTAAAAATAACATTTCGAAGCAGTCGTCGAGAATTTGACAGGGAGAGGATACCTGCCGGATTAGAAAAGATAGCACGATAAGCTTGACATCCAGATGGACACGCTGATATTTTACCGACCTGGACCCAACCTGTGGCAATTAGTTCACTAATTCTACTTGTAACTGCCTGATTAAAATCTAAATGTTTCTTTGTGTGTTGTGTTGTGAGGTTCTGCTAATTGTTCTTTTGAAAGAATTTCTGTTCTAAAAAGAAAATTCCTGACTTATCTATTCTTTTAGTGTTATTTTAATCCTTTCGCTTATTAAAATTATTTAGATAAAACAAAAATCGAATTTTTTTTAGGATATCTTTGTAAAGACTTCAATTAAAACAGAGAGAGATAATTATTACGACTTTTATCAATTTAGTAATCTCTTTGTGAAGAATAGGCTAAAATCGAGACAATAATGGACAGAAAAATTCCAACTAATGAGCATTTAATAAAATCGTTGCCTAGTTACTATAATAACTTAATTTGTAGCGTATAACATGTTGAGAATTTGTGGTAGATAATAATTTCATTAACTGGCTACATTAACTAAATACTCTATTAAATAATGCTTCTAAATGGGTCTAAACTATTAATTTTGTTCAAAACTGTAATTGGTGTTTTCAAAACATTATACACAATAGTAACGATTCAATCGTAAAATGTTTTTACTTGGCGAGGGTAAGGTGATTCCGATGAAGAGATAAAAGCACTCTTTGTGTCCTGTCTAGTTACGTGTAGTTTTGCTTGTTTACGTATCTTTTATAATGGGAGTCATTACTATACTCAGCTCAACATTCATTATAAAACTAATCATATCCTTTGAAAGATGATGTATTTATATGACTTACATTGGCAAAATTAAATTTTTCTTTAATTCTCATTTAGTAAAAGAAAATGACAAAGAAACTACTAAAAATTGTTTCATTTACTTACTGTAGTTTTCACTATTCATTGGTAAGTTTTCATATTACATTTCTATTGATTTGATTGTCAAAATCTTGATACAATCCTTTAAGACAATTAAAAATATACGCGTTATCATTATTTGGCCGTGTTGCAGTAAATAAACAGTAAATAATCTTAATAATCAGCATTAGCTCAAAATGAACATCGAAACTCTTCAACTATATTTCAATTCCACATAATTGTTGGGTATTAGTTTTGCACCGATTCTGGTCGTGCGTCTTTGGGCATGAAGAATCTTTAATGAAGATTCTTCTGGGCATCGTACACTGAGGAAAATTAGTATGTAGATATAACAAAAATAAATTATATTCTCAATAAAAGTTTATTAATATTTGTCCAATGTCACTAATCATTAGATAATGTATCAGCGTTTAATGTTATGCTATCTGTTGTTAATACAATGAAAAGATCCAAAGCGATATTAAGTAAAAGTTCATTACATTAATAAAAAGGTTTTTACTGTAATAAGCACAATTCACAAATGCACTGGATGTATTAATTGAATTAATAACGAGTTTCATTAATATTACCAATCGATTAATTATAGAAATGTAAGGTGTTACATTGACATAATGAATTTGTTCAGTACACTGAAAGTTAGAAATGTAATAATATATTAATGTAAGACTTTGCAAGTAGGCAATAAATTAGTTCGTTGCATTTATGAATAATTGTGCATTTATATTATAAACTCTTAATTGTGTTCATACACTGTGGCTTATCAAGACAATGAATAGATGTATTGCTCTGAAGAATAAACCTACAGGGTGACTCATTATACTTTAAATGTTTCCTGGCATATAACCTTTTAGGATTTTTATTTTTTAATAATAGTAGACAACATCTTGACATTCGTTTTATCTTATAGAGTTTACTAGGTACATGCATAGTCAAGACAACCCAGTAATTTATGCTACTAGAATGAAACAATTGGAAATTGAAATATTAGTATGTTATAGAACCCGAATCTAATGGCTATTATTTCCACGAGGAAGAAGTTTGCAACTAGAGCTGAAAGGTGTGACATCGTTTGATATGATACTTATTTATAAAAATTTATACTTTTATATCTATACTTGGTTTTTTGTGCTTCTGTCATCTGTAAATTATCGGTGCTCTGTAAGGTTCTATGTCATTTTGTCAAATTCTGGTTAATTACTTGCCTTTTGTTTTTCACGATTTTTATATAAGATCTCTGTGAATACACACTTCAAACTTCAGCTTTTAAGTCGTCAACCTCTAACTTTAAGCATACCAAACGATTTAATGTCGAAAGCGCTACCAAAATTGTAAATAAATTATTTGAAAACACTAGATCAGTGGTTCCCAAACTTACTATGCCCATGAACCTTTTATTATAGCAACAACCTGCTTTTGCAAGTAAAATTTGTGGTATCTTTGTTCAAACATTGATTTCAGCTTCTCATTTGTGGATAATTCAGTAAGTTGCTCCTGTATTAGTATGGATTCATCTGAATTTGTGGGTCTACTTGCAAAAGGGTCCAACATCCAATTGGGGCTAACCAAGTGAAGAATGTCTTCAAATCTTCGTCTGAGTTCAGAATGAAGAGCCGTTAAGTTTTGACAATAAACAAGCAAATCTTCATCTCACGTTTGCAATTTTGAAAGATTTAGAAACTGAGAGCATTCTCCTCTACCAAGTTTTGCTTGTATTGAAAAAGTTTTGCAACAAACGCAGATATTATACTTTAGTTTTGATTAAATTGAATTGATCATCTTGAAGCTTCAAATTGGTTTTGTTAAATTTGGTAAATAAGTCAGTCAGATAAGCTATGTCATTTTTTGAATTAATTAAACTGAGCCGCAAATCATTGTTTTTACTTTCCAGGAATTCCAACACTGAATCAAAGAGTGCATAAAATCGATCCAAACACTTTTAGAACACATAAACGATTGTAATTAATATTCATCATTTTTCAAACAAAGTTGAGCAAATGATCTGTTATTTAAGGCATTCTTTTTGATTTTATTAACTGCTCTAATGACATCATCTAGTGAGCCATGCAAGCGTTCACTAAGATGTTATCGATGAATGACACAATGTACAGATAATACATTCGGTGTAGATTGTTTTAAGTATGCCAGAAAACCGTTAGTAGCAACGGAGAGGATATTACTCAAGGGTCTAGCTTTTACATCGAAAAATCCTTTTAATTTGTTAAATATTGTTTCACCTTTCGTATCAGTTTCCAAACATTTGGAAAATAACAATTCTTGGGAAATCTCACGTAAGCTAAAAGTAAAGCTTTTTTCCTGGCAAAGTTGACTCCTCAAGTTGTACAGAGAGTTCATCTCACATAAAGAATTTTCTACACACTGAGCCATTTCGTCAATCCTTCTTTGTACTGTATCTGTTAACAAATAAAATCAGTAGACAGCAAAATATGGTGTTAAAATTCTACGCAGAATTTCAGTAAAATTTACATCATCATATTTACTTTAATAGTGCATGAATCATGTTTCAATTTCGAAATACTTCATCCTGAAGGGGTAAATTCGTAGATTACGACAAAGCAAAAATTTTAAAATCCAAGCCATATAACACTATAGTGCGAAATTGCCCTAAGTCGCCTCGAGATCGCACAATTATTAATAAACGTGGTTTATCGTTTTAACGAACCGTAGTTGTTGATACAATGTTTAGGCTGAATGATAATAAAACCATATTTTATAAGATAGTAGAAGAAGATTCATACATTTAAAGAATGATTGTAATACAAATAATGTAAAACTTCATTGCTGTTGTTAAAATCGCCGAGATTTTAATAAACCATAATATTACATTTCTGTTTATAAGTGTAATAAATACACTTTTATTAAATCAGTGAAGAGTAACTTTATTTGAAAGACAGTTAGTAGATTTCGTTCCTAATTTCAATAAAATATTGACTATACCAACAAAAAATCGGTTAATAGTAACCGTTTATTGATATTACAAACGATATTTTTGTTAGTGTAGTCTTTTGTCTCTTCACTTGGCAACATTGACATTGAAAAGTTAGATTATAATGGTTCATTCAAAGATCTTCTAAAATTCCTTTAGCGGTCTTCAAACCTGCAGAGGAATTGATAAGCACTTATCACTTTCCTAAAAAATGATAAATATTTAAAAGGTGCCCCCGAACTTAAATACTTGAATATTGTACCTTTGTCTAACTGTTTAGCAAACTTTTTATGTCCCCGTATTAGAGGATACGAATCTCGACAATATGTTAGTTAAGGTAGACGGCAAAAGAAGTAAGAAGAAGCATTCTTGGCGAACAAATCTCACTTTTCAGTCGATTAACGATATCAAGGATAACTTTTAGTTACGGATGGAATTAAACAGAAATTGTACAGAGACTTTACCAAATTAGTAGCCATTTGAGAAAAAAGGAGCTCAGAAATACAGATAGTAAATGGGAGAATCTTTATCAAACCTGACAGTCACGTAGTGGCAATTGACTAAGAGAGTAGGTAAAAGCTGTATCGAATCTTTTAATGAAATGCCAAGCCTGAACAGAGTCACGTTGAAATAAATAGTACCAGGAAATCAATGCTTTGCAAGAAATGAAAAAGTGAGACTCTCTAGCAAAAAGAAAAGTGTAACAACCACTAGTTTCCTTGGAGCCAAACTGAGGGTTTCAATAAAATTACGCTATTTGGTATATGCCTGTTTAGCAGTAGGGCAGAAGTAATAGTCTAATTTAGCAAAAACGCTGAAAAGCTCTATTCATTGAAACAGTACGAATTATTTTTTGGTTTCCATCTCCTGACTCTTGCATTTTTCTGAAAACACGAATATAGTAATGGAATCTGATATATGATCTTGGTGATCATTCATCAAAGCAATACAGACTGACATGTAATAATCTAAAGTTGATTTTAACTCTCTTTTGTCGTTGGTAATCGGAGCAAAATTCTTGTACTATTTCTATGAGCTTTAGCAGTATCCGACATTGCAGTAAAAAGGTCAAAAAAGTTTGCTTAAATACATAGATTCATTGCAAACTATCAGACATCTACCAATAAGTGATGTTCCACTTTTAATAAATAGAAACTCAAACGATACCAGAAAACCTTAAACAAAAGTCAATATACCTTCTCGAGGCCAAAAGTTACATTCTACAATGAGGCAATGAAGCTCGAGTGCCACTGATATCATTAATACTCTTAGCATAAATTTTAAAACTTAAATAACCTGTTAATGTTGTATTACATAGTAACAAAGCATTGAGGAGAAAACCATTTGGTGGAAAACACATTATAGCAAAACAGTGAGCTCATCTATACACAGACACGTAAAAACCGTTTTAAAATGAAAGGTTCATTCTAGTTTGAATCTCGCACCAAAACTGCGTAGAATTATTGGAAGGTTATAAATATAATAAATTAAATCTCAATTGAGAGGTTTTTGAACGGCAAATTAAGTCATCACCATTTTGAACCATTAACAGCGCTATTAGTTACAAGAGTTGCTGGCTTCTACTTGCCAAGAATCTATGAAGGCTTAGCCATCCTAGCAATTAGCGGACTACTTGAGATTAAGGTAATCTAGTAAAGCTTGCCTCCGATTTAGTATAGAAAAACGAAATTTTAAAAATCAAAACCTTTCTATTCTAATCAACACTTAACTTAAATATCTTCTTGTAATGTTTTGTATGTTATGGGCAAGAAATTCCTGGTTTGCTGTCCATTTAATTCTATGTCACTATTTTGTTTTCTTTCAGTAGATCGTAGTAGTTAACATGTTTTTAGTTCATTCCTAATGCCTATTAATAGATCTGACATTTCTAATGAAACAAAATACTAGACTTTCTGCTTTAATCCCTTTTCTTATATCTAAACCTACATCTTTCTGAATTGTCAAATATTTTGTGTAGAATTATATTTTGCTTTCGAACAGATTATGTCGAGCTACTTACTAATTATCTTTTCGTGAAGACTGTAAGCGCTGTATAAATATCTTCCAGAGGAGTCTACTAGACTGGTGTTCATATTTATATCTTATTTAGAATGTAACATTTTTGATAAAATTTCATTGTACAAAGGAATCAAATGGTTGATTATTCAACCATCTCTAGTATTTCTTCTGATATTTCATAACACTTTTTCGTGCACTGCGTTTCTGTTTTTACAAAATTTACATGCCCGATCTTGCTAATATCTATGATGATTTAATAAAATAGAAATTTGTATGTCGTCCATTTTATGTCTTTATACTTTTAGTTATTATTAAAAGCGCACAATTTACTAATAAAGCTTTAATTTCTGGACTTTTTTCCATTTCTGTTTCTTTGGTTGCTTATTTCTTCTATTTACGGAAAGGTTTTTTATTGTCTTATCAACTCCTTTTTTTCAATTAATATAGCAAGTGTTATGACTCTTCTCAGAAAATTTTGATTGCTATCATCTCGTATAATTTTTACTCGTTCTAAATTAGGATTGTAGAAATAGTACTATGGTAGCAAAACAGAAATTTGCCCACTTACGTTCTATTTTTGCTTCATAAGAATCACGCACGGTAGATCTAAGACTAATAAAAACTTAAACTCGACAAATTTCAATCCACGGCAACTATGAAAGTACAGTTGTATAATATTACTACAGTTGATAGGTATATTCAGGAAAATTCTTAAAACATTTACAAAAAGGCATATTTGTTTAATTCTAATAATTTACTACCAAACAAAATGGGAAAGAATTTAAATTGCTGTTTAATATAGCATTAAAAAGCATAGTGATCAAAGGTGATCTGAATACAAAGACATCAGCTTCCGGCCTACGTGTACGATGCTCTGCCAGTACGATCCAAAAAAGAACTTAGAGAGATGACAAAGAGATTGGCAAAAGTAGCAAAAAGAAACTTGGAGAAGCTCAGTTTTAGGAGGCGAATAGTTTACCTTGGAGCCCTCATAAATAGTAAGTAAGGTGGCAAAGAATGTGCAATTAGTGTGAAGATAGTTAAAAGTAATAAACGTGCTGGTGGACTGAATAATGTAAGGTAAGAGCGTATAAATCAGTGTTGCGTACGACCTTATTATAGTGAGGTGAAACGTGAATAGTGAGTAAAAAAAGATTGACACAAGATAGCAACATGGCAATGAAAACTACTGAGTAAAGTTTCTAGGAAGGAAAAAGACAGAAACCAATTGGCAAAAACGTACAAATAGAGAAGTACATTAAATATGGAGAACCAATAAAAAACGAAGTAGTCAAATCTTGAAGATTACAGTGATTCAGGCATTTAGAAATCGGACCGGGACCTTTCGCCGCGCATCTTTCGCCGCGAGTTATTCGCCGCGGAGGCGTTTGCCGCAGACCCCGTTTCGCCGCGAGTCATTCACCGCAGGGTCAGTTCGCCGCAAATAAGTTCCAACGTATTTACTTTGAGATATTTATCTGAACTAATGTGAAGTTATGCTTTATTTTTGCTAATTTGTCACATAATAGTAATAACTAATGTGAAATTTATAAAAGTAAGCCGACAATAGTTTATTTTACAAATCATAATCCTTAATTAACAAACTAAAATATGAAATGGGTGGTGTACAAATAGTTATTTATGCAACAAGTGAGTAAAGTGTATCTTTTTTTCACGAGAAGGAAAGTTTGCCGCACGAGCCGTAGGCGAGTGCGCAAATCCGCCGAGTGAAAAAAAGTAATTTTACTCACGAATTGCATACAAAACTTTTTTCACGTTCGTAATAAAAATCAAGAACTACCTACTTCAATAACGGCTTTCTCGATGCGTCACATCAATGCGTTCTAATTTCTGACAAATGCCAGTGGCAGCCTCCTATGTGTTTAAATATTTTGCGTTAAAAAAATGACACGTTATGATACTTTTTTTCACTCAAATGCGTGAAAAAATGAACCGTTATGGCACTTTTTTTCACGCTTCTATCGCGATGAAACAAACGCATCCTTTATAAACGAAAATTAATGAAAACTGTTGCACTTTTTTTCACGAACGTGAAAAAACGTTTTTTGTGTTTGGCAGTATTGCACTAAGTTCATTTTGACAGATTGCTAATTTTATGTTTTCTCGACATTTAATAGCTTATAGAACAAGAACAGATAAGTCTTACTTACATTTAAAATGCAAATTTGATAGTGAGTAAATCAAATTATATTAAATATAACCTTATTGCAAATTGTTACATATCTTACGAATTTGAAAATTTGAAACAGTTTACTACATGCAAAGTTTTAAAATGCTAGTCAATAAAACTCAAAATTTGTTTATTGTTTGTGAGTGGTAAATTTACTTTCATTTAGGCATATACTTCTATTCGTACACTTGTAATAAAAACAAATAAACATATTTGATAATTGCAGTTAAAATTAAATAAACGACAAATTGTGCACAACAACTCTTAGATCTCTTTATTTCTAGTCTTACTTAATCTTTAGCGTCGAATAATTAGCCAACTGTTCAGGTTTGTTGTTTAGAAAAAACACAGTAAATTTCAAAATTTGATTATTTATTATAAAGGGTTTTCCAATAAGAGGTGTTATTTTGATATTCAAAGAAAAGTGCCATTTTTTAATATAAATGATCGGATGTTTATTTCATTATAAAGAGGAAGGTATGCCGTTAATAGTGGAAACTAACATCAGGCAAATGACCACCACGACCACGCTTACAGGACAATATCCTTTTCATGAAATTTTCCATAACCAAATCGCAAAGTGGCTGCCCTATGTCCTCGATAGCCTCACGAATTCCATCTTTGAGGTCTTGAATCGACGCTGGGCTGTTGGCGTAGACCTTCTCTTTCACGTGGCCCCAAAGAAAGAAGTCGCAAGGTGTTAAGTCACAAGATCTCGGTGGCCAATTGTGATCACCTCGTCGAGAGATAACACGGTCCGGAAACTTTTTCCGTAAAAGATCAATGGTTTCGTTGCTCGTGTGGCACGTAGCGCCGTCTTGTTGAAAGTAAACGTTGTCCAGATCAATACCATCCAATTCCGGCCATAAAAAATCGTTAATCATCTCTCGATAGCGCAATCCAGTCACCGTAACTGTTGCTCCAGCCTCATTTTCGAAAAAGTAAGGTCCAATGACTCCGCCGGACCATAAACCGCACCAAACAGTCACACGTTGAGGATAGAGAGACTTTTCAACAATAACTCTTGGATTTTCTGAGCCCCAGATCCGACAATTTTGCTTGTTGACGAAGCCACCGAGGTGGAAATGGGCCTCATCACTCAAGATGATTTTTCGATGGAATTCTGGATCATTTTCATGCATTTCAACGACCCAATCAGCAAAGACACGACGTTGTTGATGATCGGCCGGCTTGAGTTCTTGTGTTAACTGGACTTTATAAGCCTTAAGACCCAAATCTTTATGCAAAATACGGTGTAATGACGTTTGTGGAATAGCTAATTCCAAAGAACGACGAGGAATGGACAAACCTGGGTTTTCTTTAACACTTTCGGCTACAACAGCAATATTCTCGGCTGTTCTTGAGCGACGTGCACGGGTTTTATTCTTCACATCACTAACTTGTCCCAAGAGCTCGAATTTTTTCACCAATTTCTGTATTGCGGTCCGACAAGGTGCTTCACGGTGACCCAAAAATGTTCGAGTTTTACGAACCGTCTCTGCCAAATTTTCACCATTTTTATAGTGAATTTTAATAATTTCAATGCGTTGTTGAAGCGTGTATCGTTCCATATTTATTAATGGCGTAGCTTCTACTTGTCAAATGTCAAAAAATGATAGCTTCAAAAGTGACATCTACCGAAATAGCGGGCTATTCAAAATAACACCTCTTATTGGAAAACCCTTTAAAAGTATTACAATTCACGTTACTTATTAACGAATTTAGGGCGCCATTTGATAATTGTGTGACAACCCTCGTAAATAATCAATTATATTTCGATTTTCATAATCTTCAACGATGGCCTTAATATTTTGGTCTAGTTTAATATATTTCTGGAACTTCTTTTCTGGCTGTTGTCCAGAAACGGGTTTCTCGAAGGTCAGATGCCGTCTCCGTTGAATTTTTTTTAATTCATCAATAAATTTCCAAATGACTGGATGATCCATCCTTAGTTCTGTCTGTAGCCTTCTATGGGCGGCTTCGGCATAATTGTTAGTTCTCTGAGAATAGGAAAGAACTCGTTCATAAACAGACCACCAATCAGGACGAAATAATGGTGTTCGTCGTCCATTACCTCGTCGATTAGGACGTCCAACATAATTGTCTTCAAACCATTGCAACAAAGGTTGAAGTTCGGGAGGCAAATATTCCGCTAATGCATCGATTGCCTCATCTAAATCCTCCACTGGCACAAATGCTAACGATGTGATCATTTTGGACTTTAGTGCAAAATCACCATCTGAATTGTAATTTTGCAGTAAATGAAGATTCGCTAGTTGTTTTTTCAAGTTTTTGGTTAAATGAAAAAAACAACCGTATATTTTACATTCCTCAAATTTTTCCCAAAAAGCATTTATCGCAGCAATTTCATAATCGAACGAAATAAATTTAGGGTTTAATCTAGGCTCAATTTCCAGAAGCATTTCTAACATCTTTTTATATGTATTTTCTTGTTTATTAGGCAATAGTGAGTAGATAATTGGATGTACACCTCCATACCGTTTCGCCAAAATAGTGTAAACTTGGTAGAACAATTGAGGTGCAGATCTAAATGTCCCATCGACAAACCAGTGAGATGATTCTTGTAGTATCTGCAAAACTAAAATATATATTATAATTACCAATAGTTGAAGCGGCCAAAAAAAATAAATGTTGCAAATACCTCATAATAAATGTTCTATATTTTAATTTTTACTTACTTGTAGATTTTTCTGTCTTCCAAAAATTAAAATTCGATAAGGTGAGGGTCCACTGTCTGCAATTAAAAAGTTTTCTTCACTTCCGGTTCCACAATCATACCGTTTATATTTTTCCGGAATTTCCAACTCCTCTAGGCTTGTGGGACTTATTGGGGCTGCTGAAATTTGGTTTCTTTTTCGTCTGACCATTTTTTTAATAGATCTGACTTTTGGCAGAGCGACTTCCGCACTTTGACTTAAATTAGCAACACAATTATTAATCAATTGTGCTGTAGGTTCTAAAGTCTCATTCGCACGGAGTTTTATCTTCGCAATTACTTCCTCAGCTTCGATTCTTGCTGCAGAAGCATCGTGATTATGAGAATTAATTTCTTTCACTATTACACCATTTTCCGTATGAATTCGGGCTTTGCAATTTATACTTCGTTGATCACAACGCCAAAACATTTTAGTAGCACAAGCACTCTCTCGATCAAAGATATACAAATATCCATTAGAGGCAAACTTCTCCTTATTTCTCTTGGTTAAAATCTTTTGGTTCTCCATTTCTTGATTATTCACAGACACTACTAGTTCACACTGAAAAATTGTGAAAAAATTTAAATGTTATATATACCACCACCATCAAGGACCAGGTAGATTTAAGGTCCGTAATACTCATCCCCCTCCTACACTCTGCTTATTAAAACACCCAAGCTTTTTTTTTTATTTTATTATGTCTCATAGTGTACTCGTATGGTACAAACAAGTGTGCTTATTTTTCTTTTGATTAATAAAGCCCTTTTAAAATGCTTTAGCTAAGTAGCAAACAAACTTGTGAATTAAAAATGTATTTAAAAGTAAAGTACATTTTCTTAAAATTCTTTAAATCTTTGGGAACAAATCTTAGAAAGGACGCACAACTTCATTATAATATTGAAAAACCTAAATATTTTGTAATGTTACATTGACGAGATATAAATACACATGTTTTAACAAAAAAAAATTAAAAAAATTGTCCACTCCATTAGCGTAAATATAATATAGTTAGACCGTAGTGTTAGACCGAGGCTGCAAGTTCTGGAGATTTGTTTGGTTTGGCTGTAAATAAGAGACTTTTAGCGGAATAATTGGAAACAAGAAATATTTTAAAATTTATTAACGTACCTAGTACAAATAAAACCATAAAGTAATTTAAATTTTAAGGGTTCGAATAGGATATAGTGAAAATTCCACAGATGTGCAACGAATGCGACTTGCGTTATACTTTATGACTTCAAGAATGCAATTTTTAAGTTACCGACAAAATGCAATAAAAAAGAATGCCGACAAATTATACAATAAATATACAAATTCCAATAAATAAACGTGACCACACATAATAAAGATGTTAAAACGCGTTAAAAGTGAATCCGAAACCGGCAGTAAAAATTTTGCTTATTCAGCTTATTGTCTGATTGATATTGCATAACGGTTGCATTATCTCTTCCAAAATCACATATTTGCAACAGGAACTATATGAGACAACCGCATTCAAAATTGTAGTCTGGAATCTAAAGAAATTATTATTACTTCAAATAGTCATTAACAATAAATTATAGAACATTATTAGCAATATATTAAGCATGTTATCGTATACCATGGAGAAGAACAACCGTTTTACAATTTAAAATTTATTTAAATTAATCTTTGTAAAGATGGTGTCTAATGCAGAGTAAATGCGCAACGGAAATTTTTAAAGCAAAATTGTGCATTAGATACGTATACCACAAAAAATTGAAATATACCGACTGTGTTAGATTTTGTTTTCTAGACGTTTTTAGTAGATATGAATATGTGGTAAATTAAATATCATATTTGCTAAGAAGTTGAAATCGAGTCCGCATTTGTTTCGCTGCCCTCAACTAAAAATCTTCAAATGGAATTGTCAGTATGCTACATTTGTGAATGGTTACCGCGGCGAAAAAATCTACGGCGAAAAGTGTCTGCGGCAAATGTATCTGCGGCCAAAAGCTCGCGGCGAATTGTTCTAGACCGTTTAGAAATAATGAGGAGAATAGAACAGTAGGAGGCATTAGATGGAAAACAATGTATGGTTTCATCTCTTTATCAAGTGGGAAAGCTTTGTTTGTTAGAACGAACTTGTTTAATTGACTGATAGTAACAAGAACCATATTTCAACCTATTTGGATCAATTTCCTGAAAGTGTCTTTTACGTAAAATTACGGAAAAAAGTGGTCGGTTCCTTTACTATACGAATTTTCCAGACCTTTTTATTCTTGAATTTAAATTTGTATGAAGACTAAGAAAACCAATTTTATTCAATTAATGGCATTAAATGTATGTGTACTCCGCACACGAGGTTAAGCAAAGATGTTCAGAAAGAAATAGTGTAGGTGTACGAGGTTCAGACAATGTTGACTGATGCAAATATTTTTAACAGCAGACAAAGATAGGAGATGGAGTGTAATGCCAGTAATACTCCCCACTTAAGGAAAAAAACATATGAAAACGAAAAAAGCAGAACATCTGGCGCCTCCGCCAAAAAATGCCTACGAAGCCTGGAAGCATTAAAGTGTAGTTCAGTAAATACACCAAAAGTTTATATTTTAAAGATTTAAGAAATCACGTAGACAGAATATATGAAATACAGAAAAGTACCTACCTTGGCCATATTTTCTAGTAGCTGACTGTCAGTGTTTACTATGAAATCAACTGAGCCTGATCTTTCTCCAGAATTCTCTATGCATTCATGCTACTATTACAGCTTTCTCTTAGCCAAGCGTACACATATGCGACTTTGCTGTCTTTGTTCAATTTTCATAATTATGAAGATCTGCGACTATTATGTTCTAAAAACAGATTAGTTACAAGCATGCCTGATCTTCTACAGTTTAACCACTGCACTTAGATGTTATGATGAACGCTGCCTAGTAAGTGGACCGGATTTGGTTCTTTACACCAGCAAGCCACTAATTGTAAGCATATTCTGCCTAGAAGATTCTTCTACATTAGAAGTATCTTCAAATCTTTAATGGTTCGGACTTCAATCTAGGACAACCCCACGTTCGAGTCTATTACTAAACTCACTAACGTCCTATAAAGGAGATGGTACTCTAAGAAAAGTTGGATTAACATAGAGGAGAAGAAATATTGATGACTTGAGGGCAAGAATTGAGCAATTGCAAAGATACTTGACGACGGAAGTAAAAACAAAGTTATCAATATTCAAGTGTTAATATGCTTCTGCTCAAACTGAAAATGTAATTAATATGTAACCTACACCGTCAATAAAATGTTTTCATTGTCATGCGTATCTTGGTAAATTATTATTCTATAATAAACAACCAATTATTGCAGTACCTATACCTCAGAATGTTTTTCAAAAGTGGTTTATCCCACAGTCAGTTTATTTATACTGTTATTTTATAATTAAATGTTTCCTTGTTTATTTAATAAATCATAAAGTCAAATAATTTTGTAATAAGTAAACAAAATATCAATAAAATCTTCAAATATTCTTTCATTTATAAAAAAGCATATAAAGAGAAAAATAAGTATATTGTACATACACACAAATACGTATCAAAGCGATAAATACTGAAAGGTATAATTAAAAACCAACACAAATACACACCACGCCAAAAGTAAACACCGTTACCTTAATATTCTTTTCCCGATGAGTGCTCGAATAAAATAAACACCCCTAATTAATTCAAATGTAAACATTGATTCCGCCTGAAAAGACATGATTTAAATCAATAGAACGGGGAGCAGCATATGGACACAAATAAAACAAATCAAGGCGGCTGCTATTGGTGTGCAATAAAACACTATCGACGGGATTAAGCGAAAAGAACTCCGAACTGTAATATTAGGTATTAACTTTATAGAAACACCATGTGGCGAATTCTTCCGGGTCGTTGGTTACTCTATTTTCATTATTTTCGAATTAATATGAGTGGAATTTTGTTTATGTGCTTGTTTGAAATTTACAATAAATTCAACCTGTAGTCTACACTCGAGAACAATTTAACATAGCGTTGATTGCTTTATCAGGTTGGAAAAGTCAATTAAACTAAAGTTGCAGACTAATTAAGTTTCCTTCTATATGATTTGCGTACATCTAATACATAAACGATAAATTCCATGTCTGAAGGTAGGAAGTATTCAGAATGTACAAGAGAAACAACTTTTTTTTCGTAATAATTATCAGAACATGTTATGTGCAGTGGTCTCTTTAGCTCCGACCCATTCTGTTTCTTAACACGATAAAATAATGAGGGGTCAAGAACACGTTATAGGAGGAATTGTCCACCTTCGGTAGAACTCATAATGGGTAAGATATAGACCGAGAAAGTTTAGGGCTGCCGTTAATGGTCTAGATATGTTGATTCGAACTACCCGGAACTTACAACTTACTATTTTGCTAGAAAATTAAATTCAACCTTAAAGACGTTTTCTACATTATATTTTTAAGTCGTTTAAAACAAAAAATGTATAGGCAGTGACCTATTGGATTGAACCACGAAGACTTGCAGTTCTTGAACAAAATATCTAAGATTGCAAATTTACAGTTAAATTTAAAATTAGAATTTTGGTGACGGTTTTTTCTTCTTAGAACACTAGAACCAAAACTCTTGGCAATTCAAAAAGTATGAACAGTTTGAACAGCTAAATGGGCACGCAGATACTTATACAGTATTTGAAAATATGGCTTTGCCAGTTCTGCCTGGAACCATACCTAGGTAGACATCATGGCGAAGATTGTGAAAAAATATGCAAACAAATATTAAGTTTTTGTTGAAATTATTGATTGAAATTGAAACTGATGATGAGTTTTCTTCAAGGTGAAGAACTTTTATCACAGTTTTATTCAAATTATTATCTAACGTAAAAACAGGAGGAGGTCAAATAAATACCGAATTCAGATTTAATGTTGAAAAAGTATTGACCATTTCTTCTTCCACTTCCCTTCCAAAGCAAAGTGTGACTAAAAAATTTAAAAAAGATAGTTTTCAGATGTTGCGAGAAATCATTGATACATTTCTGGGCTAAACAATGGTCCTTCTTCTTATTCTTGAGGTGCCGTCTCCACTACTGAAAGTTGGCTATAATTTCGGCAAATTGTTCTTTATTTTGAGCTGTTGTAATTAGTGAGTGAGTGTCGATGCCTGTCCATTCTCTAACGTTTTCCAGTCATGAGCATTTTCTTCTTCCCGGGCCGCTTTTCTCTTCAATCTTCCCCTCCATTATGAGTCTTAGCAAGCCATATT
Organism: Ignelater luminosus; assembly: GCA_011009095.1. Taxonomy (NCBI): domain Eukaryota; kingdom Metazoa; phylum Arthropoda; class Insecta; order Coleoptera; family Elateridae; genus Ignelater; species Ignelater luminosus. Next base: position 312,755 of record VTPC01090618.1, read on the forward strand.
TTTCTCCTCTATAAACATGCCCTAAATAACTAGTTTTCCGCTTTTTTATTGTGATCAATAGTTCTCTGTCAGTTCCCATTATTCCTAATACCTCCTTGTTAGTTATGTGTTCTGTTCAAGAGATCTTTTGCATTCTTCCAAATACCCACATTTCAAAGACTTCTATTCGTCTCATGCTGTTCACCCTGAGGGTCCAAGATTCAACTCCAAATAGTAGTATGGAGTATATGTATGTTTTTCTAAATCGATATCGCACATCTAATGAAAGAGTAGAATTTGTGAGGAGCTTCTTCATTGCTTGAAAACTGCTTTGGTTTTTTCTATTCGGTATCGTATTTCAGCCTCATGGTCAAAATTATTTGTTATCGAGCAGCCCACGTATTGGAACCTTTGCACAAATTCTATCTGCTTGTTGTATAGTATGTAGATATTATTGCCGCAGTTTGGAGTACGCTTGACAGCCATTGCTTTTGTTTTATCGGTATTTATTTTCAATCCTAAGGTATCGCCTTCTCAAGTTATGACATTTACAAGTCGTTGCAAACCTAGCACTGTCTGTGATAATGACTGCATCGTCTGCATACCTTAAGTTATTTATATATTCTCCGTTGACTTTGATCCCTTCTTCCATGTTTTCAAGGGCTTTTTGTAATATTTGTTCCGAATATATACTAAATAGTAGCGGAGAGTGTATGCAACCCTGGCGTACACCTCTTTTTATCGGTATGTCTGTTATCAATAGTTTATTTATTTTAATCGATGTGGTTAGTTCCCAGTATAGTTTCTTGATCAGAGTAGCATTTTTATGATCCACATTGTGTCGTGTTAGCGTTTCTATCAGTTATGTGTGTTTTACTCGATCGAACCCTTTGTCCTAGTCGATAAAGTATAGGAATGCGTGTTTACGTTGGTCTCAACACTTTTACAGGAGCACCTTGAGGTTAAATAGTGCTTCTCTCGTGCCAAGTCTCTTACGAAATCCAAATTGGTTGTCACTTAGGTTTTTTCTCGTATTCTCTGTATATATGTCCATGTACGATTTTTAGCAAGACTTTCAGGACTTGGCTCATCAGACTAATTAATCTAAATTGAGAGCATTTATTTGCTTTACTCTTTTTGGGTATAGGTATGAAAGTGGATTTCAACCAGTCTTCCGGGAATGTTTCTATGCTGTATATTTTGTTCGTTAGTAGAGTTAGGATCTGTAAGTTTTCTTCATTGATTAACTTTAACATTTCTACATATATTTCGTCCGGGCCAGAGCACTTTCGTGTCTTTGTCGTTTTAATGACTTTTGTAACTTCAGATGTTAGTAGTCAAGTTGTTTCCTGAGTTTCATTCATTTGGGGTTGTGTTCTTTCATCAACAAAGAGATCCTTAACCTTTTTATATGCATTAAAGTGGTCATGTTTTTTTAGCAATTTCTCTAATTCCTGACACTTGTCATTCATCCACTCTTCGTTAGCTTTCTTAATGTGTCTTTTTATAACCCTCTGCTTTTCCTTGTACTTCTTTTCGTTTCGATTCTTGTAAGTTCTTCGCCTATCCATCAGTTCTAAAATTTCATCTATCATCTAGGGATTTTTAGTACTTCTTGTGTTGTTTTGTAGTTTTTCTCTTTGTATGGTTTTAATTGTTGTCTTGAAGGTATGCTATATGTTTTCTACTGTCTCTTCTGATTGTGTCGTTATGTTTCTAAATCTTCCATTAAGGATATATCACTCAGTACTTTCTTTGTTACTGTGTATATTTTTGACACTTTGAGTTTTTCGAAGTTGGATTTCTTCTTCTTGTCGTGTTTGATTTTCTTCAGTTTAATTAAGATTTTGCCAACAACAGGACTGTGGTCGGATTTAATATGAACACAAGGATACGTCCCAACACCGTAGATGCCGTTTCTGTATCGCTTGTCAATCAGTATATAATCAATTTAATTTTTGATTAAGTTGTTTAGGTTGTCTCCGGACGCTTTCCATGTGTAGAGCCTTCTCTCTGACAGATGGAACCAGGTGTTTGCAATCATTAGCTCCTCTTCTTGGCAGAATTTAACTAGCGTTTCTCCTCTTATCGTTTCTCTAACCCAAGCGAAAGTTTTCAACAATGTCTTCTGTTCTTCCTTTCCCCACTTTAGCATTGAAGTCGCCCGTGACAATATTTACTTTATGCTTCTCTGTTATCTTTATTAACTGTTTTATCTCTTGATAGAATTTTTGTATTTCGTTTTCTGGTTTCTCTCCTGTAGAGGCATAAACTTGGATAAGATTGACATTTTGAGGTTTAGTGTTGATTTGTAGCAGCAATACCACCCTATCAAGAGTGCAAAATTCTTTATAGATTTCTTGCTTTCTCTGTCGACTATAAATGACACTTCATTATAGTGATGCGAGTCGTCGTTACCGACAGAGTACATTGTGTGTTCGTCGATATTTGTTTGTCTTTTTCCAGGCCATCTCACTCTTATAATGCTGATTCTCATTCTTTTCATTTCTCTCACTGTGTTATGTGCTTTTCCTGGCATGGAAAGTGATTTAGCGTTACAGGTTCCAATTTTCAGTTTGTGAGTTTTATTCCTTTCTACTTTCGGGTGGTTCCTAACATTCTTAGCACCCCTTGACCACGGACTAGGGGTCTTTGGATTTATAAAACTTGCCATAATTATATTATCTTGAGAGGGCTTAGTGTGTTGGTTTCTCCTTGCCTTACACACTGCAGTGTTACAGCCGGTTAAAATCAATATGATTGCCGCCTGTAAGTGTCTGGTTCCAAACCTATTAGGAAGTTATTCTTCATTTAGCTTTGGACCAGTAATAGCGTAGCTGCTGCCCTATGTTATGTCTTCAGTTGATCCGCGTGCTTATTTGGTAACAACCACCAAACCGGTAAGTAATAGACCCAAGGGAAAGAAAACAAATTGGTCTTATCAAAGTCTTCATCTAAGATCTATACAAAACCTTCATACATACTGCATTCAAAGTGAACACTGGGATCTCATTAGAATATATCTTAACCAGATTTTATGTGAATTCTATTTGTGCTGAGACGGAGACAAATCGTCTTGATCCATATGTACTTAGGGCCTACACAGTATTCCGTTATACGAAAGTTCGTACTTCAAAAGTGAATTGAAAGAAAAAAGATGGTTTTATATAAGCTCAAACACGAGAAAGTTGGTTCGTGATACTGGTCAGTATGATGGAATAACAGTAAATATACAAACTATAAGAATACAACAAAAGAAAACACAGGACTTGAATCTGTCATTTTAGAATTCCACGTAGTTTTTAAGCAAATAAATTCGATAAAAATTCAACCAAAAAAAACAAAGACACTTAATTTTCTTTTGTTATGGAGAATTTTCATTTCAACCCGTCTTCTTTGTAAACGAGTTGAATGATGACACATGCAAAGTTTTGGGTGGGACCTCGTCCGCGCCCTGAATTAACGTATATCTAAACTTTGCATTCTATTTGTCTTTCAGACCGATTTGTGTGCCCTGAGGCAGTCGCTTCACTGGCTTAACGTTTAAGGCCGACCCTGCAGGTTTGTACATTAAACACCAAATTCTATTTTAATACTGACAGTAAGCATTAATTACCTTGCTGTTTGTTTCCTAATTTTACTATGTAAGCGTACTTATTTGTGTAAGATTTCTTTCTGGCATCGGTAATAAATACTAAAGTTTTGCATGATGGTAGGGAAATGTGACCTAATTGTTTAATTTAATTAAGCTACTACCTATGCTACTGCATTTAGTCTAATGTTTCAACTGCAGATCGAATAAACAGAACAGAATACTGGAAATCAGACGATGAAAAGAATTATTTAACGGTTTGTTATTAAATTTGAAGTAACGGAGTTAAATTCATTTACTTAATGGATTTCAAACATAACATCCGGCAAAAAAAAAGTTCAAGACAATTCAACAAGTGTAATTTCATTAAAACACTTACTAAAATAACATAACAATTTAAAACAATATTAGCAGGTGCACTCCATACTATCAAGAAATTTGCTCGGTTATAAACCATATTCATCTAAAAAGTTAACAACCTCCACTGAAAACTCTCTAACAGTACTTTTAATGCTTTTACGCTCGGCATTATTTCTAATTTCGTAGAAAATAATTACGAGATCAGAAGAGCGAGCAAAAAGTTATTTAGGTATTACAGCAGTTTTATACAAGTTCGTCAGCTGTAGTACACACATTATAATGGCAAAAGCCTTTAATGTTAAAACTGCAACGAGCTTTTCGGAGCTTATGTGTGCTTTATTATTCATGACGCCAGATGTGTCCAGGTCCTGGCTGGATAAACATGCAATTACCGCATTCTACATGATTAGCTACTGACTGATCCGTGTTTTCTGCTATATTTAGAAATATGCTTTCATATCAATGTTTGCACTTTATTAAACAAAATAAACAAAAGGATTTTTTTATTTTTGTAGGATGTGTTAACAATGAAAGTTTAATATTTATTAAGCAGAATATAAAGCATTTTTAATGTGTCGGGCAATGATTTTTATGGATAGTTTCGCTAATTAACAATATGAAGTATACCAATTACAAAATAACTAGAGTAGGAAGAGGTCAGTAATTAATTTATAGCCAGCCTATAGTAACTATTAAAATTGAATTTATAAATAAACTACCTATTTGTAGTTATTAGACAAAAATGCAAGTTTCAGTGAATTTATGAAACCCGTCGGTTGCTACTATAAGAAGGTAATTTGTAAAACATCATGAAACATCAAAAGATTATCTACTGCCAAAAGTGATTGAAGCTTAAAATTTATGTAAATATTTTGTAGATTTGTAAATTAACGTTGGTAGTTGATGAGTGGGAATATTTATTTATGTACGCTATTACTTTTCCAACTTGACATACTAATTACATATTAATAAATTAATTATTTATGTTTATATTTATTCACATTTGTACAGCCATCAAAACAAGCCACATTCCATCTTTCATCTCTGAACATTACCTTTTTTCTTTACCTTGAATGATGATACTTATTCAAGAATCCAAAAGAAATAATTCTTTATTTTGGATTAATTTGTCATTTAAAATTGGAATTCTGCATTAATGGACGTGGAATAGTACTCCAGTGTGATGCATTGCCATGGGCACAGTTTGAACATAGAATTTCTTGATCCAAAAACTTAAATATTTGCCATTAATTTCAAAGACAGCGCATAGATTTGTGACCAGAAAGCAATTTTGAATATCATTCTTAAATTTAGTGATGGTAAAAAAATATTTTGGAATGGTAAACTTCAAACTATGTAGGTAGTATGGATTTTGCCTTTTCAGTTTCCGTGTTGTCGTCTTGTTTCACCATTCAGGATGCGGAATAGAACTACAATGCTTTTAACCCTAGGTAGCAACCTATCTTCTGCATATTTTTGGAAGACGTTGTTCTTCTGTTGTCTTTTGGCACTGGGCACTATTAGTTGGCTTAATTGTTCACTTGATTTAATCTAGCGGGATGACAACTGGAAAACTTTTACTTATATGTACAAAAAGATGTGTGTACTAATTGCATTAGTGCAGATTATCGATTATTTTATTGACTGCAACTGTTACACAACTCAGATTTTATCTCTGAACACATCAATTAATCAAACAGCGGTCGCTATTTTTTTCTTTATTCTCTTTATACACAAAGAACTATCAACAAATCTTGTAGTAAAATGAAATAATGTCCCTTCTACAACAAGAAAGTTGACTAAAGAGCCCATACTTCACCAAACCAAGTTAACTCGGGCAATAGAGAATCGTGAGAATAACAATGTTTTAGTCAATATTTTCCACTTGAGAAAAACTACATACAAAACAGTACCTACAACAATCAAATAATTTGTGACGTTATTTTAAATGTCAATGAAAATTATGCGCAGTTCTACCTTTTTTCGTGAACTCAATGGATCTTCGTGTGCATTTCAAGCAGCGTATAGTGATTATAGAAGTGGACCAACTCTTCAAAAATCCTTTGTTCTTTTCAAACGCCGACCGATGACCTTGAAGTAATAGTTGGTGGATAATACCGATATTTCGAACAGATGTCGCTACGCTAGTGGCAGTGGCGTGTGTAGATTTATTTATGGACATTATGAATTACTAGAAAGGCTACCATTGCATTTTCTGTTATTAAATTTCATTTTACCAAATTTATAATGGCATTGTATTAAATTAAAGAAGAGGATGTAAATCATGCACAAATATCCAAAGAAATCAAATTTATCACAATACATTTTAAATACATTATTGTTCTTGTAGTCAAAGATCTATCTTCAATGGTTATATTTAAATAAATCAATATATAAATTGGTTGTGTTTTCATATTTATTATTGAGTAATTTAAAAAAAAATTTATTTTGTTAGACATCTTTCTTATTTACATGTATTATGTACAATTATTGTTTTTTATCAACAATTACATTTATATTACTTATCTTGTTTTTTAAAGACACATCTAAAATATTTATTTTATTATAACATTATCGTAGGTATAACAAAACTTTTATTCCTTACCTTTGTTTACGTTGGGAAATTTAAAATAATGCACATCGAATGTTTCATTTTTCGCCCGACATCCCTTCACGACACAAATGCTTTTACAATTCATAATTGTAACAAATAAAAGGAACTCAGGTATAGGTCTAGTTTACTTCCACGTGTACGGCACTGATCTAACCTCGTTCTGCCACTGGCTCGACGTTCGACCGTCGTGACATCTATTATAGAAACGCGAACCACCCTCCAACCTAGTGGTTTGTTTACGAGCTAGTTTCCCGCTTTTTTAAAGAGTTATTTTACTTCTATAATCACTATACGCTGTTTCAAGTATTAAATTCAACATTTCATTTGCGTATTTGCATTTCATTCAAATTCATTATTTTATTTCATCATAAAATGTATTTAATAAATTGTTTTATGTTTCTTTGTAGTGAATGAGATCATTTCTTTATTATGAAAATACTTTATTCGGGCTTCATTTATGAAATTCCATACATCGCTTTATCGTCAAAACGTGTTTTACTCTAGTTCAAAACTGTTTATAGGTTTCTGGTATATTTTTCTGCCTCCGCCGATTTGGGGAAAAATTTATTTACATTTAGGCTCCGTCTTCAGAAGGAATGCTGAGATATGGTTTTATAAAAGGCCGTATTAAATTGAAACAATTACGTTTGGTAATTTTCCATTTTCAATGTATCATCTGTGTTTCGTTTTCTGGTGCAGTGTACAACCGGCTTCTTTTATTGTATCAAATTGGTTATGTGCAAAATTATTTAGTATTTCTAGTCAGAGTCGAACTTGGTTTCTTAACGAAATCAGTTGCGCGTTATGCACTTTATGTAGTTACCTTTGTGAGGTGTTGGGCCCAGATGTCTTTGTCATAACATTTATTGGCTGCGAATTCATCATTTTTTGTGGTTGCCGTGGTGCATTTTGGTTAACTCTAGGAGATGGGCTCCAATAGGGTTGAATAAACCTCTGATCTTGGCGGATCTGACTTAGAATTCGTAAGCTAAAGAATTAAATCCAAACTGAGGTTTCGTATGGAAGGTAAAGAAAATTTACCTTACTCAGTCTTCCATTGAGAAGGATCGTGTAAAGTGACCATCTGTGTGCCCATGAAATAAGTGTATGTAGTTATTGTTATCTTTCCGTGTGTCCGTGTTCGAACTCCCATAACCCCGATATCTTTGTTGTGTTCATTGTTTCGATAGTTTTCTTAAAAACTGTTGTTACGTATTAATTTTGTCAAGTCAAAGAAACAATGAGTATTTAGTTTATGTTTGTTACAGATTTGTGCCGAAAGACTCTTGAATTCATCAGTGTCGCGTAAAGTCATGCCGTAATAAAGAAAGCCGGCGGTCCCTGATTTTGCCGCAACTTGTGGGCTAGGTTCCAGACATCTCCCGATATATATTTGGACGCCTTGGTGCATCGCTGACAGCAGCTTAAAATCTTAAAGACCCAGGAAGGAGCAGTATGTAAGAAATATCTTTTAGTCTATATCTTTTGTTATTGTGTAACGTATATTTTATGCGGGTGAGGTTAAAGTTCTTTTAAACAGATTTATAAAAATCTCTTTGGAATTAAATTTATTGATTCTTTATAATTATTTAGCTTGTAACTTGAACGTTCACAGGTAATAAACAGTTGGTTTCTAATATATTTTGCGTTCTGTATTTTGAAACACTTTATTTAAAAGTAATTATTTGCTCTTTCATTTTAGAAAAGCTAAATTATAGCTGACTATCGTTTGTATTCAAAATTCATTCTTTAACATTTGGCGTTTAATAATCCTTTTTGTTTGTTGCATAATTTAACAAATCTTTGTGTTTTCTCTTATAAATTCAGTTCTATCTCCTTCTGGGAACAATTCTTGAAGCATAATCTCTTTTGCTATATTTTGTTGTTTTTACGTTAAGTTACTAACCCTTTTATTTATTTGTTTTATTTTTATTTCTTGCTTTTAAGAATAATAAATTATAGTAAAGTTCAGTAGTGTTGCTTTATTGAAAAATAGAGTGTAAAAGGGTTCATTATACAGAACTGTGTTGTGTTGTTCAATGATGTAAGCTGTCAGATTAAATCACCAGAGCACCAGTAAAATTTCTAAGGTTTATTATTTTAATTTAACTTATATTGTTTTGGTAAGTAAAAGAGGGCATTAATTTGACTCCTTTGTTGAAATTTTATGTGTTTAAATTGAAGAGTTCAAAGCGTCAAGTTTTATTGCCAAATTCATCTTTATAAAGTGATGTGTTCCTTGTATACAGGATGTTATTTTATAGAGCCACTTGTATACGGGGTGTTGTTTCGTAACGGACCCATATACATGGTGTTGGTTCACGAGAAGCTGCGTGGATTGGCCGTGGGTTCCCTATGACCTTCAGCTTCTGGCGCCCTTAATTTTGAACATCTTTGGAACTTGTCAAGAGTTTTTGGTTGTGTAGCTTTCTTTTTCTTTTCGTTAAGGTAAGTTTAGCTAAGACCACCCTGTCTTCGACTTGATCTATGGGCTTGAACATCTTCCGACATCCGTAATGGGCTTTAGGTCTCTTTAATTTCCGAACTGATTTTGCGATCTGATGATGCTGCACCATTTGGCAGTCGCCTTACAAGCTCAGCATCTGAAACCGGTCCTAGTCCCCGTGAGTGCAGATAGTTTTAGTAGTTACAAGATTATAACTTATTGATCTCTTGAATATTGCAGAATTTTATACATACTTTCTTCATCCAACTAGAAATCAAGAACTGAAACTGCATGTTTTATATTATGCACTTGGTAAACTGTTAAAAGAGTAGAGTTTCTTCGCTCATTTACAAATCCATCTTGTCATTAATCGTATTCACTTATTTATAATGTTGATATTCTTTAACTGCAATTTGCAGGGTGTCTTTTTTTCTGAATGCTGTAAACTACAAACTAAACTAACAAGATAGTTATGTACATAACCCCAACAATAAACTGTATTTAACTATTACTATAGTTTCTAGTTTGCTTGACCATTTCACACTGTTATGTGATAACTTGCCATAATGTCTTAAAACAGCACACGCACGCAAATGCTTCTTGGTACAATACAAATCTAAATGAAATAAAATTATTCTTGGCTGTTGTACTTTTACAAAGTATAGTAAGAAAACCAGAATACCGAAAAATACGGATTTCTCGTCCAATAATGCATGTAATTACCAACCTACACATTTCTAGATTGCTTGAGTGGAAAAAAGGTTCGAGGTCATAAATTAATTAAATTAAATTTCCGCGTTTCTCATATAATGATGACTTCGATACAGCAAACCACCCTTGCCCAAAACTCAACAAAATCTGGCCTATTTATGAAGATCTGAATAGAAAATCTAGAAACTTGATTTTGCAAGAAAAACTGATGACTACTGATGAGAGTGTCAAGAAAGCTAGACTTGGCATAAAAACATTCTTATTATGTTAATTACAAATTTTTGGATAGACATTTTAGCAATCTTCTAATCTCTTCACAACTAGTCATGCCACTGATGAAACCTCTGTAATAAAGGGTATTGCATTGAAAATGGACAATTTCTATAATTTGTCTCAATTAGTAAAAACGCCCAGAGAGTCGAAGAATAAAAAAATTGAAACCTAAAAAAATAATTGGTTTTCAAAGAGCAAAAGTATCTGTAATAAAATGAAAGGACAAGAAGAATCTCTTGCTCAGCTCTACCATTCAGACTAAATCAAGGGCAGAGTTAGAGACGCGAAAGGGAAGGGAAGAAAGACTGCAACTTGTGTTGGATTACAATCATACCGTGGGTGGAATCTTCATATGTCGTGTTCAGAAAGCAAAGCAAGAAGTTCTACAAAAAGGTTTTTTATCTTCTGAATTTGGGTAATGTGGAACGTCTTTGTGCTTTGCAAAAAATCTTGCGGTAAGATGAATTTTTTCGATTCCACCTCGAGGTAATTAAACTCCTCGTTGAAAAAATATGAAGTTGCAACTATTTCAACGATTGGACGTCTATTGGTCATCCCAACATCATATTCACACGACATTTTCAACCAACAGAAAAGAAAGAAAATTTAATTCTCCAGAAACACGATGCGCGTACCTTGACTTTGTTGCATTCCCTATTTTAGAATGGCAAATATTAACTAAAACATTGTTACTCTCCTAATTCTTTATTGCCCGAGTTAAATCGGTTTGGTGAAGTATGGCAAAGGGACCATTGATTATTGTCATTGGCACCCATTGATTTAGCCTATCTTCTTACCTTCTCATCTAAGAGTATGTTACCTACGAAGTGTACCTTGTCTCCGACCTGGCAAATTAACCAGAAGGCGTGTCAGATTGTATGTTAACGCTAAGTTACCCACCTCTGGTTACTAATTCCCGTTTTTTCTTTAACAACATAAGCAAGTCCTCTTGTTCATAATTCGTTTGTAACACCTGTGGGAGAAAAGCAATTATCTGCAGTTACATTTATGTTATGAATTAATTTTATTAACTTTAAAACAGGTTACGTTGTTGTTACGGAATAGTTAAATATAAATAAGAGTGTGAAGTAAAACTTTTCTGAATGAGTTCAAAAAGGGCACTTGATATTCACGTTGTATGCAGTATATCTTGCACAATTGTATTTCAAAAACAGAAAATTTTAATGGCAGTTTAAAACATGAAGTTGGCTAGAACCATAAGCATAAACGTGAATTGATTACATTACATTACATCAATACGCCAAATTATTTTAAAGATTAGTGATCATTGCTAACTTTTGACATTGGCAACGTGTTGTAAGTAAAGTGTTAAGTTTAGAAACGGTCGTGTAAAAAGTTCTTTTAATTTGTCAACTGCATCAATAATTTTTTTCTCGGCGACTTTTCCCGTATGAAAGAATCGAAATTAACATTCCTAACAACATTCCAGCAAACTGTGACAACCATGCAATTTTCAATTAAGAACTGTAGCTATTAACCTCCTCTGTTTAATTCTAATGAAAACTCAAAGCTGTCTTACTGGACACGTCAATTATTTGATCTTTAACAGTATTGCCAAGCTAAAGTTTCATTTCTTGTTGGTGTGAAGAAACTAAAGAACTTTAGAAAGTTTCTAATTACAGTTCAAGTATACTAACTGACTCCTAATTTGATTTACATACAATAAAGCGTTCGTACCATTTTTGGAACAGACAAATGCCGTTCCTGCGTTACTTTATAGTTTGTCAAAAATCCAAGATTCTGCTGCAGCTGCAGTTAGCAATCTTTCTTGCAGTCGATACCTTAAACTATATAAAATTACTAGAATCTTGCAAAAATTCAGAAAGTATTTCACATTGAATTATTAGCTCTAGAAGATTTTTGTGCAGCCTCGAGTTAGATTTTCATCGTATTTGATTTATTTCAAAGCCCTGAAAATGAACATCAATAAGAAACTTATGCAAGTGACTCGCGTTATGTTAGTATCGATAAGAAGATAAACTACGGCGTCCTCTATTTAACTGTAAAGCAACTTGGAGAGTTAACTACAGTGAAATTGGAGCGCCCAGTTTCATTTAGGAATTACTCTGACAGCAAATTGCTAATATTAAAGTACAATTCAGTGTCTAGATTAAGCGTTATGTTAAAAGCAGCTGCCAATATACTGACGTTTACAACAAATAGTGATTGCATGAATGCAACAGCGGTATTATCACAAGCAAAATTTTGCAACAAAAATAAGAATAAACCGGGGATTTTAATTTTGTTACAATTTAAACTGATGTAGATGGCATTACAGCGCTTTTTCAGTTGACTTGATAAGAATCATTCTGTATCGTTTTAATAAGTGGCTCGTAGATATATTTTAATTTTTATTTTTCTGCAAAGAAATTTAAATACCATTTCTAGCGTTTCCATCGTTCTGTTAAATGCTAAACAGTTATGTATTCAGCATATTTTCGGTAAAACACATATCGTTCTCTGTTTTCTCTGATAATTTGAAGACTGAGCATACTTGTAATCTTCTTTAAAATAATTAAAGCTAAGATAAACAGGTGATGCTGAAAACAGAAAGAATTTTATCAGAGGCACTAATGGAAGGATACTAGTATAGCTAGCTATTGAAGTTTTATTTGAACTTACATCTTAGTTTTTAAGTTGTAATTTAAAAATGGGTGAACGCAAATGATTGACGGTAAGGACATCGTGTATTACCTTCTAACTTCCTACTGTACGTAGAAGTAATTGTTGCTCTATTTTGTACTTTTAGAAAAAAAGTACAGAAATAAGTAACATAAGGTTATTATATTATGACAATGAATAGCACAAACAGGGAGCCCAACCCTTCTAATACCAAACCTAATAATGCCCCTTCATTAGGTAATTGACAAGTCAAGAGGAGAAATGTAGTGAACCAGTATTCAACGTAGATTATGTGCACTTAATCGAATCACAGTCGATACCCAGTGATTTGTAAATTTATTTATTATCATGAATACTGGGGGATGCGGATAAAGGAGATTTAAAGTTTTAGCTTTTGTTTATTTTTAGGAATAAATTCACATTTTTTTATAAATAATCTCCCCTAGACACTATAGTTAAAATATTATAATCGAGTTTTCTTTAAAGCTGGTTTTACTTTTTCTGGGAAAAAAAATAAAAGAACAAAAATTAGGTCGAATATATCTAAAGGATAAGACATTCACACACATAAAAAGATACTCTCAAGCATTCTTCCGCTAACCCAAAAAAGCTGCTGAAAATCCTAGAGAAAAACTGGTGGATAATTTTTCTAAGATGTCATATTTATGGTTGGTAATACATCCGCGTATTCCGGAAGTCAGTTTTGATATATAGAATTTTTCGCGATCTGCAGCAGGGGTGGACGCTTCCTAAAAGTATCTTCCCAGCCAAATTCACTTACTCTATACACAGATATGCTTTTAGCTGCGCTCGCTGGGTCTATCGTATTATTTACAGGGGGACGCCACCCCTATGACGAATACTACTGACTGCAGTACCTATAATTCCCGTATGTGTGTCACACACATACACATAGATATTCTTAAGGGTGCACCAAAGAAAAATATGCTTTTGATCCGATTCCCCCTTCCTGCAAAAATAAGAATTTATTTTAGTTCTTAGCGAAGCCGGAAAGAATATTTACTTTTAAATACTTTTATTAACCATTAACAGTGACAGGGGTTTGCCTGCTGGCTGTTCCACATGATTCATTTAAGGGTGGTAATATCTGTAATACAATAGAAATATCAGGTATTTAGTGAAGCAGATGCGCATTTGGCGTGTCTGCATTGCGTGTATGATGATGATGACTCCGACTGACTTTACCGCCCCTAATGACCATAACGTGACGTCACACGTGACCATACTAGGACACACGCGACACACTAATTGCGACCTCCTTACCCTTGTTGATTCGCTATCTTTAATACCGTATAATTCTTTACTAATAAATTATATGGCTAACGTTAAAACATTGTTTTGTCGTTGATTTGCAGTCAATTTTACTCTTAAGTTAAATATTACAAATTTATTAAGACCCAATAATGCACGGGGATGATTAAAATTTAACAAGCCAGCTGTTTTTCTACACCATCTGCGTTATACTATGATTCAGTGGTCACAGGTAAAAGCGAAACGATCAACCTCACACCTCATGAAGCTGTCGTGGATTGATTGAAACAAATGACGCTTCAAAAAACGAGGACAACGCGCGATCACAGCACCCACATCAATCTTTCGCATATACCGCTGCATTATTGTCACCCTTGTATGAAATATACTATACTTGGCTGTTATGTTGTACTACGATCTTTCCAGCATAAAATGAAAAATGAAAAGCGAGCGAATAGCTGACGGTAGATTTTCTTTTATTTTTTGAAAGTTTACATATATATTTGACTAATGATGTTTTCCTACAAATCAATTCTATTAGTTAAATTGATGAACGCTGCAATAATAGGAGCTAAGGATTATTATTGCATGATCTGTTCGAATTTTAATAATGTAACCGAACCAACAGGAGTTATTAAAAAATGTATTTTTTATTTTCTTAAAAGGTTGTGCAAATAATATATTTTGGCTTTTTCTTTCGATTCATCTTAATAACTCAGTTTCAGACAAATTCTAATGAAAACAACTTAATTTGTTTTTTCATAAAAACAGTGTGATTTATAGAAAGTTGTCTATAAACAGGTTGTCTAAAATTGTTCTGTCCACTAGAGTAAAACAAAGGATACTGAGAGTTTCGTTTATACAGTTTATTAATTTGCATACTGCAATATACCGCAATATATCTTTATACATTACAGTTATTTCGATCTTTCACCAGTAAAAGAAAATTGAAAAGCTGCCATGGAATTTAATATTTCTTTCTTACGACTATTAGCTGTATTGTGCATGCAAATAAATACTAGTAATAATATCTTTATCATATCAATTAATAGTTCAACGTTTACTTACTTATTGAGAAGGCTACAGCTTTCATTAGAGTTATTTTATTTTTCTTTGATTATGGACTATAAAATTGGAAGAACCAAAAGAGTACAATAAATTTACACCCGTAATTTGTAGAAATCCTGGATGCCTATGTCTTTCTAATCATAACAGAATAATAAAAACAAAACCCTAAAGTGTCAAGCAATTTTCTATTATTATAGGCACTTTAATCCAGGAAAAAACTTCTAGTTACTTGCCCTAATAATGTAATGGAAAAACTAATGGTAGGGTCACATAGAGCGAAAAGAAGATTTTGTGGCTTTCGAATTCAAGAAGATAATTTGTTCAGTTTTGAAATCGATATAAAAGGAAAACCTGCGATATTAATAAACAACTTTTTGGCTTCAATAGGATAGTGAGTCCACTGTCCTGACTGGTACGATGCGATGGTCCGACAGATCTAGTCTTCCGTCTGTCCGGCATCTTTGTATCAGAGATTTAATTTTTTCTCTTTCAACATAATTGTTCAAATTAAAAAAAATAAATAGACGATATTCTCAACTCATAAGTCACAACTACAGTCTCAGATTTCTGATGTTTACCTTTGAAGATATCAACAAAGAAGGGAAAGTCTTCAGTGTGGTAATAAACAATCCATGTACCAGATATAAATTTATAATCGCCTTAATTTCTACCGCGACCTGTTTCACAATGTTGCCGTATCTTTGTAGCCTACACAATTTTATGCTTTCTTCTTTCAGTAATACCAATCTATCTATATCCGTTGTAGTCCGTTATATTACATGAAGACAGGAACTTGTATTCTAAGTGTTGAGTTTATCTCTATATTATTTCCGTTTAGTTCGGTTTGCTTCTTGTACTTTCTGTAAATGAAGGCACTTCTTTTTCTTTATCTAACTTCTATACCTATTGTTGGAAGCAGTAGCATAAACAGTTAGTTTTTGTTTTACGATTTGCGATTTGTAGAACTACTGTTCGCGTTTATTGTTAGCACCTCTGTTTACTGTATATTTTATATTTTTCCTCATTTGAATCATCAACTGTTTAATCACGTGCTCTTTTGCTCTCAACATTACTTTCCAGCTTTTTTTAGCCGTTCTGGGTATCTTAACCTCTGCAGTCGTGTGGTAAAGTGAATGTTGCTCCCGTCTTTACACTACGATGTTCTTTTTACTATTAGGGTTTCTCCGGGTGTCAGATAATTTTATAGGGGTCACAAGTACCAAATCATATCGGTGCCAAAGTTACTACATAAGTGGAACAAAACTTAGATTTTCGATAAACAAACAAAGGCTTTTACTTATTAAAGGAAAAGCAAACAAATTAAAAGGAATTGGCCCGAAAATTCTTTTAGAAGGGGAATATTCATACTCCGATGTAATAGACATGAAACGGCAACAACGCCCTA
>VTPC01090618.1:334117-386351 GCA_011009095.1 Ignelater luminosus
TACATTACCATACACAGTTATTTTAGTGACAAGTGGCGCCTTGTCGGCTTGCTTTTTGCACTTTGACGGCTTTTTCAAGTTGTAAAAACATGAATTTTTAATTCTTTCCTTGTAACTGTCTAAAAACTCCGTAATAATGCTATACAATTGGATTTTCGAACTCGTTGTGTTGAAGCAGAAAATATTTATCGAAAAGCATTTCGCTGGTGTGTAGCACCTGGACACATTGTGATTTTTATACAAAAGTAAACTTTTAAGATTATTTAAAAAAGAATTCATGAAATTACTTTATTTTAGAGCCTGCAGCCTTTCAAAATTAAAATTTCTTATTAATGATTTTTCTCGAAAACTGTGCGTACGAAGCAAGCTTGTAGCTTCTAAAAAGTTTTTCGAACTATTTTTTTTACATAAGGAAAGTAAATTCATGCAACAATAGTATAGTATTCCAAAATATATAGTGCGTTTATGACTTAACTGCTACTTAGCTTACAGTAAATTTCACAAGTTCGTCACAGCAGGGTGTCATAAATCCGCTTACCTGTGAAGACCTTTTCTAACATTGACATAGGGTCGTATTGAGATTAGTTTTATTTTCCTAAATACTTTTAAACTAAAATATTAAAAATATAAATTATTTCAATACGGTTCTTGGTTTACCCAATCGTCTGTGACACGTGCCGCCACTTGTATTTGTTGAGTTTTATGATGGACCCGCTGTGAAAGTCATAAACGCACTGTATCTTTTGTAATACTTTAGCTGTTTCAACTTCTAGGTAAGTTTTGCAGTAGAATTCTAAAATGCGATAAACTTTTCTGCAGATTTCAGAAAACTGAAACTTTTTTAATAAAATTTAAAAAGCTACTAGAAATCAAGTGCATCAGTTATCAAATCGCAGGACAATATTAAATGTACTAGATAATTTATCAAGGGCAAAAGTGTACCGTGTCTAAAATGTACAGAATACATTGCTCTTGGGCGGGAAACCTGGTTTCAAGGGGCACTACCTGAGATGACAATCTGAAAACGTCACTGTTAAGTACTATTACGTTGTTAATTACATTGTCAACTAACAACGTTATTTTTATTTAAGTCAAATGTAAGGGGAGCCAGACCCTTCGGGGGCCCAAAAGGAATCCGGTCCCAATGATTAAGGAAAGTTTCTTAGGAGCTCTCGCTTGCATACGTAAAAAATTTCAGTATTTGAATTTTTTAACCTAACGAAAGATTATCCAACAATCGATCGAGAAAACGCAACTAAACAATAATAATTTTCCTGCCGACGACGCCGCGTTATCAGATTTCCGACTTTATACTTTTGAACAAAACAAACTTACGTAAGGAAACTGGTGCTATTTCGTAAGTTGTTGTTATGGGCATGAATCCATTTGGACTTTATTTCCGACCCCATTCCAATGCACTCAGCTGATTTTCGTACCAACACTGGAGCTGGTAAGATCCTCAGTGTCCGTGATAACGAGCAGTATCTGTTATTGGTAGCAAACTTGCCAATTCAAATGAGTTTTTTGGCCAATATTTACATTAAAAAAGCTCATTGTACTCTGAATCATTAACGAGCAAAATTCAAAGTAGTGCACAATCATTGAAAATATTCAGAAATCGACTAACATCAACGAAATATTTTTCTTCTAATAGCAAATTAATGTTAATATCGGCTGTTTGAAAATATTTAAACTGTTCTCGTCTTTTACAAGGTAAAAAATGGGAAAAATCCAACTAATGGCTCTAATTTTGAGTATCGTTTATTAAATGAAGTTAATATCACTTCCAGTTTATCTGAAAATAAAATAAACTTTTTTATTTTAAACACAACACCGGAAGTATTTTTAGATCTTTTTTAATGATATACTGCTGTTGATGACCAATTACATCTCAAATTGATCAAACACTGTTTTAAGTAACTATAAATCGCCAAGGTCAACAAACGGAAACACTAACAAAGAAGTAAACGCCCTAGAGTACAAAGTCACGGATTTTTACAATTAAATATATTTTAGACGCTTATCTATAATTGATTTCAACAAAGGAACTTGATTCCACAACTACAACGAATGAGACATTAATATTTTTCTATTCCTTGATGATCTTAACAAGAGTTTTATTTTAATAATCAATTGATAAACAGCAGAAGTATAACTTGGTACTGGAAGTTCTTTACGGAGAAACTTATTTTACTCAGAAAATAAAATCAAAACTTCAGACCATTTCAAATATTATTAGTTGAAATACAGAATAATTCAATGCTTTAATGCTTTGTTTCAGAGATAAACGAATTCTAGTTGTGGCGACTTAATATTGAACCATTATCATTATTGACTCACAGTCAGACAAAGAGGCTCACCCGATAAGTCCAATCAACTTCAAACATCGGACCAGAGCATTCTAAAAGTAAAACTCATCCAAGAAGAGTGACTCTTCCAATGTGTGTTTCTTTTAAGTGTCATGTTTACTGGCGAACTACTTTTTTGCTGAATGTGCTCCACTTCATCTAACAGTTACTCCAAATAATTAATTCTTTTCCGCCTACTAGCAACTTATACTTAATTACAATTTTTCTAACAAAGTAACTTTGAAGTTACAGCAAGGTACTCAAATGATAAGTAACGTTTTTATGAATTGAAGTTTTTTATTTTGAGACTAAATTTCCTCTGTCTGTCTGTTCTTGGTATTGGTTTTTCATTTTCCTCCAGCTCGATCGAATTGCCTTATATTTTTTTGTTATGCTTCTTTTCTCCAACTAATTCCTAGTAAGTATTAGTACAAGCACAAGTTCATATTTTCGAATTAAGTCTGAACTATATAATATTAGACGACATTTGAGTAGAGATGAAGTTTGAGTTTGGTTCATGTGCTGACTATGAACTTGGGCAGTAGTTACATTCAATCTACTACCACTTTGTCTTCTCTATTGTAATTGTTGGTTCTTGTTTCGTTCTGTTCTATAGCTAGTTATACTCGTGTTCTTAAAATTTGTTTTATTAATAAGTTAATAATTTGCTTACAAATGTCTATCATTTGTTGGTTGTTGTTTTGGTCATTTTTCCATGTTCTCTATCACTAATACCCTTTTCACACGACTGTTCTTGATGTCTTTTGAAGTTTCACTTATTCTCTATAGGAAACTCAGGTTATGATGGCATACTAGCATTTTCTCTTTTCTTAATAATCGTAGGGTACCACCGAAGGCAACCAATAATACATTAAATCTGTACAGTTTACTGTTTACGCACGTGGTTCGTGTGACGTTAGTTTTGTGCGAGAAAAATGCAAACACGTGTTTTGTGATTCAAAAAGAATTTAGTTGAAGGTAAGTAAAAACTTATTTATTGGTTTAGAAATAAAAATTCAATTCAATTCTCGTGTTATATATGTAAAGCGATGTTCTAACCTCAAAATGACTTAAAATGCCTTAGTTTCTTGTAAGTTGCAGATTGTATAATCACATGTATTTCGATATAATGGCATAGGTAAGTACTACATATGATGGCATACTATGTCATTATACCCAGAATATAATTTAGTAAAAATAAATTTGATTTTTACGACACACAATATGCTTTATATGCGCCTGTGCATATGTGTGAAGAAAATAATTAAATATTTTCTTTTTTTTCAGACAGAAGGTAGATATTAATTCGTCTGCGTCGAGTCGAAATGGCCGCCAATCATGGTCTTCCGAAGATATGCAGAGGACTATTGAAGCTGTTGTCTCCAAGCAAATGGGATGACTTAAAGCATCGAAAACGTTTAATGTTCCCAGAAATACTTTACGAAGACGAGTAGCAGGCAATAATAAAGTTTTGAAAGGAAGCAGTGTCGGGTTTTTTGGAATGGAATTTATCTATATTATGATCTAAATGGTAAAGCAGGTCAAAACATTAGAGGTATGATTCTTTGAGCTTACTCCCACTGATTTGAGAAAATTACCTTATCAGCTGGCTACAAAATTAAATTTAAAGCGTAGGTTTAATCAAGACATTAAAATAGCGGGATGAGATTGGTTACAAGGCTTTTTTAAAAAGAAAATCAATAAGTGTTAGAACCCCGGAAGCAACTTCATTTGGCAGAGCGCAAGCTTTCAACAAGATGCAAATACTAACCTATCTTAACAAGCTTGAAGGTGTATTTGATGAATTTAAATTTACGCCAGATGCGATATAATAACGTAAACGAATCGGCACTTTCTACTGTGCAATCCAGAACAGAAAAAGTTTTGGCAACAATAAGGAGAAAGCAAGCCGGAACACTAACTGCTGCTCAGACGGGGCAACATTTTACTACAGTCTCCTGCTTGAACGCAATGGGAAATTTCATTCCGCCTGCTTTAATCTTTCCATAACATCGTTATGTTTTGCTTTCCTCTCATAGAATGCAGCCGTTGAATCTAGCAGTGTATGGACCCCTAAGTAGTTATTTGCTTATCTAGGGCGTGAAATTACTTACTACCAAATTTGGAGAGTTATTTAACGACGCTTACTTCAAGGCAGTTAGCATCTCTAATGCTCAGAGCGGATTTGCTAAAGCAGGAATATGCCCTTTTAACATGGACATTTTCTAGATTGGCTATTTGAAACAGCAGAGACAACAAATGTTCTAGACAATGTCGAAATCACGGAGAATGGAGATGTTACAGTCAGTGCTGAAGTTACAGTCAATGCGAAGTTTTAGGTCAGTTTTAGTCAATTCTGAAACTATGGCTCTTTCATGCTCATACAACGCTACTACACCTAAGCCCTTGATTTAACTAGAAAAAAAGAAGGTCAATAGAAGATTTATCTCCACCTTCACAAGTAGGACCACTCTTGCAAAAAATAGGAGAATGGAGAAAGATTTTCAAGGTATTACAAACGCATTTTAGAAATTGCATTACTGCGGAATAAAGAAAACGAAAATAGAGAAAAAGAGCGAAGAAAGTCAGCAAGGAAGGTTAAAAGAAGGGTTAAGTTATTTGCAGATAGTGACAAAGAAGATGATCCTTTT
Source organism: Ignelater luminosus (assembly GCA_011009095.1). NCBI lineage: Eukaryota > Metazoa > Arthropoda > Insecta > Coleoptera > Elateridae > Ignelater > Ignelater luminosus. Next base: position 339,117 of record VTPC01090618.1, read on the forward strand.
AATGCTTTAGATTCCAACGACGATTTATTGCAATTCTCTATTTTCCTAATCCCGATCTCGCGAATCTAGATCCAGTCTGTCGCATGTGGGGTCATACTGAATGGGCAGGGATCAATCCAGAAGCAAAACTATTTATCTGCGAAATCGGTTCGTCATAATTTGCAGACATGAGACTTACTCAATGTTATTTTCTAAAAATGAATATTTTTTTAACTTTATTTCTCTATTTATTACCCAAACTGGTTATGATTGGCATATTTCACAGAAAAAAATATATAAGAAATTTCCTAATGTTCCAAAGTAATCGGCCAGCATGGTAAGATCTTATTTGCCTTAGTAGCGTTTTTTTATTTTCAAGATATTTTGATGGAAGGATTCTTTACTTTCGTCGGTAATATCCCCTAAATTTTTGATGTGATTAACTGTAACCGTCGTGTTTATTTATTAAGCACATCCTTTTCGTCTCCACCAGATCTGTTCAATTCTGCCCCAAGTGTATTTTCTACTTCATGCTTTATTTGATTTGCTTTTTGATATTATTCCTACAAATCTAAGAAGTATCTACAATTTTACCTTTTTTGTTCTCTTTCTGAGTTTTTGATTTTTGCCATTTGGCCTTTTAGTGCGTCATTTATGCGTTTGGACATCAGTTCTGCAAAACCCCAATATTATAATCGCCGCTACGTTTTCTTCAAAGTTTTTTATTGCTCTGGCAAACAGTCTGGGGAACTAAGTTTTTGTTAGGTAATATCCTATTTCCACTAGAAAAAAAGTACTTAAGTATAATATATCTAGCGGTTGAGTTAGGTGGGTAAAATTGCTTTGAAGAAGTACTAGTGAAATATTTTTAGCATAATAAGACATTATGGAGTCAATCTATAGTTATGATGCGACCGGTGATTTTTATACCGCAAAGTCTCCTTAGGTACGGTATAGCGACGGTTGTTTATCTAATCTTTAAGGATTATTATAGAATTAAACTACTTATTCTGGCTGCAATTAAATCTGGTACCTTTAGGGGGCCCTTTTCTCCAAATCTTTTAATTTATATACATAATTGCAGGATAATAGTTTCGTTGGCAGAGGTCCCAACATGAAATAGCTGATTTAGATTTGTTCACTACCCTTTCGGAGTATATACAACTTTTCTGGTAAGTATTTATGACTATCCTGGATTGTTATTGAGATCAGTTTCTATGTGATTAGTTTTCAGCAATACTTCTCTCATTTTTCTTACACCGTCGGTATCCTAAGTTGTTCTCCAGCATATTTAAATTTTAGTACCACCTTTCTTATGGCGGGCGTCTACATAACCATTCACTGTTACACGTATAAGTCATATAGGCCCGTGGATTCCGTACAGACCTATAAACTCTTCATAATTGTAGCCTTGCCTTGACTTCAAAATACAGTTCGTGTCCCCTCCCACAGTTCCTAGATTTCCAATTCTTTTAGTATCTTTGAAGTATTGAATATGGGATTGAAAGACTCTTTAATCCTGTTAGAACCATTATTATTGACAGAAGTTAAAGCCACTAATACGATATTAATAGTTTAATTACTTTGTAAAAGTGTAAAATGCCATTCACCCTCAAATAATAACATAACATTAGGGCCTATTCTGTAAAACGTCGGTTAGAATTATATATATTAGAGGACCATTAAATACCAGAATAAAAACTTGTATTAGTCGTAGTCATAGCAACAAAATGTAGAGGTCTTCTAATTTTACAGATGATGATAAATTTTCTGAAACACAGGGTGCATTCAGAGACTAGATACGATGACGCACTACTAACTTGCACAAGACTAAAGTTATATAGAACCTAATCATTTCATTTTTCGGTATATTCTAGTGTCCTTATGGTTAGTTGGTAGGTTATTATAAGCTTTAGCCATCTCAAAGCTTTCTAGAGGCACTCCTATTAAGCTGGCCTGATTACTGGACTAGTTATTACCTAAAATTTCATCTAATATCCGATCTCTACTGATAACTAACAAATTAGAAAACCTAAATATGAAAACAGCTTCTTTCATACTTGCTTTCGCTAAATTAGAGAATTTTTGCTGAAAATACATAAACGAAGATAAGAAGAAGGGCATAAAAGAAGAAATGTTTTGTGACTGTGGCACATCCCTAACTGTTTGGTATCTACTTCCTAAGACTTTAAAAGACAAAGTTATTATATTTACAACTGTCTCAGTCAGGTACTACCTTAGTCAGGACACATTCTTTGAATTTAATTAAAAATACGAGCTAACCCAACCTTATTAGCATTAGTTTCTGGAAACTTTGTCACTAAATCTAATTACTTTAGTTGTTAGAATTTTGTAAAGAAAAACCATCTTGGCTAGTGTTATTTTTAAAGTCGACAAAGCTAAAGTATCTTTTTGCCATTAATTGGCTTATATATCGATACCATTCTTAACGTGCATAGTGGTTTATCGAGGAACGTTTTACTCTAAGTCGCACATGGTTGTTTCTTGATTTCTTTTCTACTTCTGGTTTGAGTCTATCCAGCATTCATTCCTGTCATTGATGATTATTTTTCACCTGTTTCTTTATTGCTTTCTAGCCCTTTGTCTTTTTGTATGTCTTATTTTTGTAGCATTAATTTTTTTGTCTTCTAACAGTAGTGTTCTTTCTTTAGTCATTTTCATATTTTCGGCTTTCTGCATTATATCTAATTTTTTTTTGTTCTGCTTTCTTCATTGTTGGTTAGCTTCATTTTTAGTTTTGCTCTGCGTTTAAAAATACTTTTACGTATACAGTAGAAACCCGGGCAGACACAACAAAAATCAAACAACTACTGGAGACAGCAAAAATGAAAATTTTAAGAAATACATTACGCAATAGAATACACAGCGAGGAAATTAGAAGATAATGTAACGTAAGCCCGATAGGACACTGAGTAAGAACGAAACGAGAAGAATGGAACGCACATATATCTAAAATGTAAAACAATAGAATAATCCGAATAGCAAGAGATGGAGTACCAAACGAAAAAAGAGAACTTGGGAAACCGCGGCGAAGATGGAAAGAAAGTCTATGAGACTACTAGAAGAAAACAAGCCAAAGGCTTATATATAAGGAGGAAGAAGATGAAGAAAGAGATACATCCTGTTATTATTATCAATTCATGTTGTTTGTAACTTTTTACTAGTTAACTACCACCGTCATTCCTGTTGTCTAATTCTTATTTTTACATTAGCATTTCATGGGCAATATTTGCATTCATGTCCTTCATTACAATTCTTTTCTAAATTCCATGTTCCACATATTTTGGAGTTGCTTGTAGAAATCTTATCTTCCTTGCTGCTTTCGTTTGTCAGTCCATTATCATAATATTGTAATAATTATCGGGATTTGAATCCTGTCCATATAATTGTCTCTGATGTTGATATTCATTCCATACGTCCTTTCCTTATGTACTTCCTTTATTAAAACAGAATGATATTCAGCATTATTTATCAAGAGTTTAATGACTGCATTAAACAGCTAATAATGTCGACGCCTAAAATGTTAAAATATAATTTTTTTTATTATTATTTGAACACTTCAAAGTCATGCATAACAGATTTAGGTACTTTATATTTTGCGTCGCTGCTGATTTTTAGTTTAGTAAACCTACAACGTTCCAATATTACAGAGCATTTAACCAAACTTTCTTAAATATGTGACTCTTGGTAAAATTCGATTATCTTCAACATTTATGTAGATTTTCCGTCACATTAACAAAGTGTGAAGAAATTAGATAATATACTTCCGCATTAATTTAAAAGGAAGACCGGAAATTATTAAAAAATCCGTGGTCACGTGACTCTGATTGCCGCACGCGACATGCCGCTTAACGGCGCCGCCGCGAGCCCTTTTTCCCTTAACAAAAGTGCAAAGTTTTGTACATTCGGATGGTAACGATTTTTTCGTGTCGCATTATTCTAAACCACAGAACATAGTACATAAATACATATAATGTAGTATATAGTTAAAAGTGTCGAATGAAAAGTAAAACTCCCACGACCTCTTGTTATACCTCATTAAAAGTAAGGGCGGTAGGGTTTTATACATATTTAATTGTGTAAAAGCTCCGGACTAATGCACCAAAAATAACCCTTTTTTGCTTAATGTTACTTTTATTATTGTTTGAATGTTGGTAGACGTTTCCCAAGTGTACTTTTATTTTTGTTTAATTATGATTCTTGGTAATGGAAAGTTCCTCATTTATTTGTAATTATGTACAGTTATTCAAAAAGCATAAGTATAGACAAGTGGAAGAGGGAAAACTAAAACAGTCTGTATTGAAACTTACAACTTACATATTTTATTACGCTATGCTGAAATGAAAAATGTTAATCGTTTCCATATATAATGTACAGGGTGTATTAGATGGGTAACTCTATTATTAATTCAGCTACAAAAAGACTGTTGCACGTTATTAGTCTTAACTGTCTAAGATAAACTCACTAATGAAAACAAAAACTCAACAGCTTTTCTTTTCTTTCGGTTCAGCCTACACTTCTTGTTTAATTTTTTCTTAGTTTAAGAATCGCGCATAAGTCTGTTATTTTTTAAACAGAGCAAAAGGTCTAAGAAAGAAACTTCTGGGTTTTTAATAATTTCTAAGACATGACATATTTTTATCAAAGTCTACATTTTTCAAGATACAAAGCAAGTTTTTATTTTTTTAAATGGACACTCTTTTTTATCTTGGTACTGTTGGAAAGCTTATGTTTCAAACTTTTAAATGTTTGTTGTTATGGTTTCGATTAGTTCTATCAAATTATCGCTTCTTGTAGACCCTATACTCTCTTGTTTAGAAAATGTAAGCAAAGCCGGTGCACAACCTAAAGCCACCATTCTGTAATTAAGGCGCCTAAAAAGGAAAGTCTATAGAAATTGCATCTCTATCCGATTTCTGTTCGATTCAGTACAAGGCCCCCAAAAGTATATAGCTGCATTTGTTGATATTATGGGGGCTTTTGATAATGTTTGGTTAGTTTAGTAGCTGTAATTAAAAGTTATTTCATCAATCGAAGATCCATACTGGAAACCCATTCTGGCCTGCTGGAGAAACTCTGACTGGATTCTGTCCTAGATTCGACTCGTTGGAACTTGATCATGGACATTCTCCTTGGCTAGAACTTTTCCGACAACGTCTAACTCTGAAACACAAGAAAACCTTACTATTCAAGATTGTCTGATAAGCAAAACTTTAGGTATCACCACCTAAAACTAAAATATTGGTTACTAAAGACCCTTGAACAGTTCACATACCCGAACATGATAATAAAATCCAGTGTGAATTTTACTCAACACCTAAGATTCGTGTACGTATTTTTCTTAATGTTGGTTTTTATCTTTACTTACCTGGGCTTGCCGATTTGTCTAAAGAATGTTCTGAGATCGACTTAGAACGAAAAGATATGTGACCTTATCTTGATTCTTTTGTGATCTTTCAAAGTGATTCCAGGAAAGTATTACATTATACAAATTAAATTGATATCGTTACATTTTACGTATGCTCATTATGTCATTTTTTGTCTTATGCACCAGTGGCTTTAAGCGTAGGTAAGGAGATTGTATACACAATAATGGAACACAAACAAAGGTAAAGATATACAGGGTGATTCCGAAATAAAGGGTATCCTTTTAATAGGTGATAAGTAAGGCTAAAAGAAGACAAAAAATAAAAAAACAAAGTGGCTCCCTGAAAGTTGAAAATTTTGACAATTTTCCTGAATATTAAAAACTGAAGCCGTCTCTGGTTAGAAAAAGTAAAAGTTAAGGAGATTTAAAATATTGTAGTGCAAAAAAATAACAGATATGCCTCTTTTCTTGGAACTAACGCAGGTGTAGTAGCACAATGAACAATAATAATGCCATCATAAGGTACCCCCTGGACATTTTACAACTTTCCCTTCTTAAATCTGAAGTTGAGGAAATTAAAGGAATTGCGATAGCCAGTCCCAAATATGTTAACATGCAGGGTTGTTGAAATGCATTAAGATAGTAAAAAAATAATAACAGAATTTATGTATGTCAGGAACAATTAGACTCCAGTCTCACAAGCAACGTTTTATCTCTTATTATTTAGTCACTTGAATAAAAAAAATTTTAAATGGCAACGGATATACATACTACGTAACTATCGCCTCTGTATTTAATTCAATTCAATAAATTCAACCAATTTTTGTTTATGTAGCATAATGCTTATTGAAGTTTTTGGTTCTTCGGAATTTTATAGAAAAAAATCACTAACAGTAAAATTTTAATATTTCTCCGTTTACAGATTAAAAAGTAAAAGTTCTAAACGTGCCCATTGGTTATTTATGGCATTGTAGAAACCAGAAAACTATTATACTCCTTACATGAATAGCAAGAGCTACCTGCCAATGACAAGGACAGCCAGTCAACCTCTATCGACTTTTGCTTAAGTTAAAGTATGAGAGCAGGACCGGCTTGGCTTAGCGATTAAATTTCAATCGCATTTTTATCGTAAACTATGCAATTTTCACCTACCGTTTTTTATCGCAAATGTATGTACAATCACACCGCTATGCACCTTTAAAAGGATACCCTTTATTTTAGAATCACCCTGTATATTGAAATCAAACCAATAATAATAGTTATAGGCAGTACATTGTGAATTCAGAAAAAGAGTAAATATTCTACATTAACAATAGTAACTTTAAACTTGAATTAATACAAATCAAGCAAGAAATTATCAAAAAAATCGATTTGAGTCCAAAATTTAGCTGTAAGTGTAAAGAGATAACTAATAAATAACAAGGAAAAACCTTTGACAAAGAGAAAGTGTCTCCGCGAAAAAGTCCAGAAAAACCACAGATCTGTACTTTTGCAGGAAATAACTAGTAGCTAGAACAAAAAAGCGGACATACGAAAAAGATATTTTCCTTCCTCCTTATCGAAATTAAAACATCATATTTCGAAAGTCAATGTATGGAATAAAACAACGTTAATCAGACATGAGATAAGGGTTAATTTAAATTTCATAGCAAATAAAAGTAATAAAATGATCAATAAGATAAATAATAATCACAAACTGTAATTAGAATTAAGGGCATCAAAAAATGGAAAATGGTTAATTCACTTCTAAATTTCAAGAAAAGCGGTCTACTGTCGTAAAGATTTAAATTTAATAAATGCATAATTATAAGAATAACGCCAAACGGTAGCGAAGATGAATGCTTTTAGGACGACTAAACCAATAAGCCTGGAAGCAAGTGTATAGGCCGCAACGCACGACGTGTAGCTATGGCGAGCAGTAAAGCCTCCCAGAATGTGAAACTAAGCTCCAAGGGTAGAATAGACCTATTAGCACATGGAAAACTAAACATTGAAATAACTTACTCTGAAAATTAAATGGGGTTTCTGAAAAAATTAAATTAGATTTAGCGTCAAAATTAAATTCAGCATAGCCTAAAATTCACCAAAAGGATCCCTACACATTAAACAACCAATATAGTGACGCATCATAGCTCGTATTACACTAAGTTGTGCACTAAGTAGGAATCCTTTTCAGAATAAAGCACAGACAGAACGCGAACGGCGGAATCTAGATGGCGAGTTCTCGAACGAAATTCCTCGAAATTACGGCTCGATCAGAAAGCCGAGAGTCACTAGTCGAGACGTGAGCCCATCTATGAAGTTTTCGAAGATTAAAAATAGGTAGAACGGTCTTGAAACTGATTCAACGACATTGGAGGGATAAGAGGACAAAAAAAAGCACCAAACCGGAGTTTTTATCACCGGTATGCAGAAATAGAAAAAGGATTTCGAAAGAAAACCGCAAAAATAGGCTTGCAAAGAAAAGACCTAGGAATCAAGCCTAATTAAATAAAATAAGATTGTTTCACGGAAAAAAGGATAACTGGGGGTATTAGAAAACTTGCTAACCAAGTCCTCAACAGCAAGAAATCCACTAAAAGTGTGATTTAAATAGAACAATTGAAGTCTATAATAATACAAGCCGATAAATAGGTGCCCCGTTAACAAAGAGATTAAACAAAAAAGATCGCTAAGAGAAATTTTTCAAATTCTTAATTTATAATTAAATAGGTAAAAGTCATGATAAAAAAATTTAAAAAGTTATCAAATCGAGTGAAAAAAGATTTACCTAACAGTAGCCTTAAAAGATGGCATAGTCCCATAAAATAAAAGCATTTTAGTATTAAATATAAAGAAATTTCTAACAAAGAAAATAGATTTTTAATACATCATTAAGAAATTTCATTACCAAAACGCAATTACACCTACTAGAAAGATAAGATAGTAACGAGATAGAAAAGTTAGAATTAACAAAATGAAAAGTACAGTGTGGTCCAATTTCGATGGGATTAAATGGGTAACTTTCTTATTAGCGCAAATAAATAAAAATGGCTTAGGTACTCGTGACCTCTTTTTTCATGCTTATTCCATTACCGTTGCCAGAAATAAACTGCCGTCTTTTGTTTTTTCCCTAGAGAGAAAAAGTGAAAACAGACCGATTTCTTAAATTTGCTGTAACTCTTTTATTTTCGAAGCTAGAACAAAATCATTTTAGCATTGTTGAGGTACTTTCAGTTTTTAATATTTAGGAAAATTGTCAAAATTTTCAACTTTCACGAAGCCACTTTGTTTTTTCATTTTTTGTCTTCTTTTAGCCTCACTTATTACCTATTAAAAGGATACCCTTTATTTCGGAATCACCCTGGATATTGGTTCGTCTTCTACCTGACCATAATTGCTGCATTGTCAATACATTTAATACTACTTTTAATAGATTTCTTTTTCCAGAGATTCGAAGGGCTCTAAGCTTTCTTAAAGTTATTTTAATCTTGTGTGTTAAAATGAAACTCATTGTAGGAATATGACAACTAAATTTACTGGCTAATTCATTGTGGTTTAATAAGTTTCATTGTTTTTTCTTGTTTCTTATTTTATAAATATTAAAAATGATTATAGTAATTACTTCAGTTTGACTTTTAGCTTTCGATTGATATAAGTATTTAAATCTAATCTATTTACAATATTTTAAAAGATACCTAATTGCAAAGTTAGGTTTACACGTCATAAAATTACCATATAGCCATACGATACCCTCAAAGAAAAAATTAAAAACCGTTCGCAGGTGATAGCACCTAATTTTTTTTATTAAAGAAATTTAAAAGAAATAGATATTTTAAGCTTACAGTGAAAACGATACAGTCCATTTAATACCGCGTAGGCAGTCCTTTATTATCAATCACTTTTTTTAACCAATTTGGAATTGATTTTACCAGATTTCTTGTGAATTGCGGGGTAATTTTGTTCCACTCTTCGAGGAGAGGTTTTTTAAGTCGTCTTTACTTCCAATTTCGCCCACAGATGTTCTATAACATTGAGATCTAGCGTCTCATCGCTGATTGCTGCTCCTTTACTGAGCAGCGGCTTTAGACTCTGTACGTCTCTCAAGCCATGGTGTCTCCGTGGAGTTGGTGAGGGGGGGGGGGCCGAGCGCATCGCTCGCCCGCGCCCGCCATGGCATCCGAGGCAGTAGGTGAGTTGGAAGAGGCGGCGGGGCCGGCAGGCAGGGGCCCGGGGAGGGAGGCAGCGCCACGAGGCCTCCAAACTGTGCGGGTCCCTATGATGTCTTGATGTGGTGGAGTCGACTGGTGATCGTTTTGGTGGGGGCGGGGACCGAGTGGTCCGAGCAGCACACAGCGGCGTCGGCGTCGAGAGACAGCGAAAAGAAAAGAAAACGGGTCCTTCAGAACCGGGAGGTTTTGGAGGGAACAGGATGTGGTTGGTGAGTGGTGAGGAATGGGGGGGAGGGTACCGTGGAGAGTACTGTTCCGGCATTTGCCTTGACCTCTAGTGGAAACCACGGAAAACCCTAGTGAGAACAGGCGGCCCGGGGGGTGCCCGGGCCTTCCGAATGCGAGCGTAGTGCTGGAAGCGCGCTACGTCGCTCGGTGTTTTTTCTGGCTTGGCCGACGGTGAGGTGATGTTGTCGCCCTAGGTGGTGGGTGGGTCCTCTAGGCTCTCCATAGAGCCATGATGTCTTGGATGAATGCGACGGCGGCGGTCAGTATCCCGACGAGGCCGGAGGCCTCGCAGAGGTTGCGACCGAGCGTCTGCGCTGCCCCGATGATGACATCCATGTCGAGGCCGGGGCTTCTGGCTTGTGCGGTTGGGCCGTGCTTCTCGCCGGTGGTGGCGGTGGCGGCTGGACGGGCTGGCGTCGGGCGTTCCCGGGTCGTGTCCGCAGAGGGGCGCGCTCGTTGAGGCGGCGCGTTGTCGGTGGGCGCGTTCGCTGCTCGGGGGTACCGGGGGCACCCCTTGTAGTTGGCTGGATGTGGGCCGCCACAGTTTGAGCAAGTGGCTGGTGTCTGACGTGTCTTTCCGCAGCTCGCGGAGTGGTGGTCGCCGGCACATTTCACGCACCGGGGGGGCGCTCGGCATGCTCGTTGGGAGTGGCCGAAGCGTTGACATCTGTGGCACTGGCTGGCGATGGCCTTTTTCTTAGGGTGTTCTACCGTGATGGAGAGACTGGAAAAGGTTTTAAACTTGAAAATTTCACGTGCCTCCGGGGTTCTCTCTAGAAGAACGAGGACGAGAGGCATCGGGATCTTCTCGGGTCCGCGGCACATGCGGTGGACGGAGATGACGGGTAGACGCTTCACCTGGTGGAGGTGGCGCTGCACTTCCGCTGTTGGGATGGCTTCGGGGATCCCTCTTAGGACGGCTTTGAGGGGTTTGTTTTGGGCTGTAGGGTAGGTGTGGTAGGATAGGTGGTATTGGTCGAGGACTTGGCAAATGCCTTGGTGGTCTTGCACCGTCGTCGGCTGGATGGCAATGCCGCCACTCAGGTTTTTGGCCTTCGTGAAGCAGAGCTTCCGCCGTGCGAATCTCGCGGAGGTGTCCAGCCAATTCTCCTTCGTGTGAAGGATGATTAGTGGCACCCGTTGAGGACGCGTGACGGGGTCCCTGTGCAGGACGGCGTCTTCGTCCAAGGGGGCGAAGCGGTTAGCCGTAGGGACCGGTTGCGGTACCACCGCGGCGGGTTTGGAGCGTTTGGACTTCGGGCGGGTGATTGTCTGAAAGTCGTCGGCGGGCGGGGGAGCGGGATGCTCAGGCACGATGGTCCGGGTGGGGCTGATGGGCTCGTCGGGGTTCGGTGGAGTGTCTTCGCGAGGGGCGGCCTGCCGCTTCCTCTGGTTGTTCCTGGATGTGGGTTGGCGGCTGGTGGCTGGTTGGCTTGCTGTCGGTTGACTTGTTGTCGGTTGGGTTGTTGTTGGTCGGTGGATGACCACTTCGCTGGGGGGTGGATGGATGGTTGTATTGGCAGGACAGGAGTAGCGAGGGTGGCCATTGGAGTCGAAGGTTATGATTGCATGAGGGGGGGAAACTGGGAGGTGCATGTATCCAGTAGTGCGGTATGCGGTTCTTGTGTCCGGATTACAGTGGTAGGTGTCTGCGGGTACGGGTTCGGGTCCGTATTCTAGCGGCGGGGCTGAATCCATGCTGGCGTCTTCTTCTGTCTTGAGTTCTGGTGGTGTCGGTGCACGTACCGGCAAGAGATCACCGCAGAGTGCAGTGAACTTTCAGCTGTAGCGCGGGAGCTTCAGCACACGAACCGCAGAGAGAACTCTGGATTCGTGCGGTTGAAATCTGTAAGGAGGAGAGTTAGTGGCACGTCCGTTCGCTAACTCTGACCGATGCAGACTGAGATCTAGCAACTGTGCAGGGGTTTTAATAACTTTGGGGCAGTTGTAAAGAAGCAATTTTTTTACCAAAATGCTTAGGATCATTCTCTTGATAAAAGCAAAAGTTATCTATACTCTCCAGCTTTTCGACACTATCTTTCAGGTGCTTTTTCATAATATCAATATAAACATTTTTGTTCATAATAACATCAATAAAGTGAAGGTCTTTAACTTCAGAAGCTGTCATACACCCCCACACCATAACTCCACTACCCCCATGTTTCACAAGGGGGCGTAAATGTTTTTTTGGTGAGTTCTTGTCCTGGTTTACTCCACACATATGAACGTCCATCGGACTCAAAAATGTTATATTTGTTTTCATCTGTAAATGTTACGGTGTTTCAAAACTCGGAATCCTTCATTAAGTATTCATTTGCAATTAGCATTAGCTTGTTGATTCTTTCTACTTATAAAAGGTTTCTTTCGGGCTACTCTTCCATAAAATTTATTTTTTCTTAGCACATATATGTCGAACTGTTTCTGCACTTACTGACTTATAAAAAGGTTCTGAAATCTCTATGGCAATCTGGAGTGCATTCAGTTTTGGATTTTTTAAATTTCTTCAAGGATCCATGACTCATCCATCATTTAAAATTTTTTTGCACTTTTTCTGCTTTTCATGACAATACGTTTTTCCCTTTTATATTTTTGTACTATATGGTGGATAGTAAAGCAGCTTTTTTAAATTATTTTGGCTATTTGTTTAAAGATTTTCCATCATTAACACGTCGAATGATCAGCTCACATTCTTTCAAAGTTGTATGGAGTCCCATTCTTGAAAAAAGTCTAAACAAACTACGACACTACTTAAACTGGGTTTGAAGACAACTGTATTATATGATCCTACAAGTTAACTAAACGAAACTGATTTAAAATGAAAAATAGTGAGAAGAATACACCTATATGAATTTCACTGAGATGTCAGCAGTAAACAATTTTGTTTGTCTTGATTATTTTTTAATCATTGGTTTATTTTTATTTGTTTACAACTAAGAGCAAAGAGCATAGTAACAGAATGTCTATTAGTTAAAATAGATACATTATTTTCAGTGCAATATAATATAAAAATTTCCATCAAAAATCCTGGTGTATCATTTTGACGATGAGCCATTGTATGTCTATTCGAATGCAACTTCACCAAGCACTAACCGCAGCGTAGATGTGTCCACTGTACTGAGACACTATAAAATAATTACAGGAACAACCGTAACGGTACATTTACCGCCAGATAGACCAGACCTTTTTCTATAAGCACCAAAGTATTTTAGTTAATTTTTGGAAAATTTATAATTTTAGCCAGATTTGAAGAAATCTGGACCGCATCGTCATAAAAGTATTTGAGAAAATATCCTTTGTGATTAGTGATTACTGATTACCAACAACATTATTAATAAACAAATTCTTTCTAAGAAAAAAAGCAATTCAATAGCAGACCTTAAAACAATGCGGTATAATTTTTGACACAGAGTGTAGTACCAAGGTAAAACTAATTTTTTCTCGAAATGTGCCTACATAAATTCAGTATAAATTAAGTAAGTTGACAAAAACTTCATATAGGCGGTTTAACTTTCTAGTTTAGATTTTGCACTGGCTATAGTTTTGTGATAGCTGCCTCTACTCTACTGTAGTTTCAGCAAAACAATGCTTCTCGACTTAAATTTAGAAACGCTTAGAATTCATGTACACCCTGTTTCGTTTAAGTCGAGTCAATTTACATATTAAAATCTGTACCTACCTTGTTAACTTTTGTTTTTTAATGAATATAATGGAACTATGTTTTTTTTTAGTTAAATACGCTCTGAAATTACTTTATTGACTTTAGTACACTTGTAGTTAGTAAGTTGAATATGAAAAAATTTTAACTGACGAGAAAAAGTATCTCTTTATACGACTAAAGAAAAAACTTGTATAAAGGAAGGACGTGTATTAGATCGCAACATTTACTCTGAAATATTGTTTTTGTGATAAAAGGGATTATTCAAGTGACAATTTAAGATTAGCCTCTTATTGAAAAACTTTCTTACTATGATTTGCATTTGATCTAATTAAACAGAAAAGCTTAAGATTAATAGAAATCGAAATTTTAAGAAAGATAGCAAATTCTTGAGTTATTGTTTACATAATACGTAAAATTGTTTATTTCTCCTTTTGCTGTAATTTTTTTAGCGATTATGCTAAGGGGAGACCGGTGCAAGAAGATCCCCCTAAGATTTTGAGCCATACAGCTCACTCCCAGTGACAGTTAGAATGTTGCTCTCTTGCAAGTACGTAGTTCCAAATGTTGCTTACATTTTCTGACTAATTCGTACTTTTTGGTAAGTTGTTTTTGATTGTTTTATCAAAATGTAAACATATGCTGAATAATCGTTTCGCCCTGCTAGTTCTCCCGACTTTATACGGCCACAATTCGTATACGAAAACTTTAAACGTTATTACGAAAGCAAGAGAAAATAATATTACAATTCTATGTCTCCCTCCTCATACGACCCATCGGCTTCAGCCATTAGATGTTGCAATTATGTTTCCTTTAAGTTGCTATCGTAACCAAAGTTTAGAAAAATGGCTTAATAATCATCCTGGCTGGACAGTCAGTTTTTCAAATAAGGTCGATTTTTTTATGAGGCATAATTAAAAGGTAGGTTGTACTCCAGAGAATGCTGTTAAAGGATTCCGAAAAACAGGAATTCTTCCCTTTGATGACAACCTTTTCACAGATATTCACTTCGTGGCAACTGAGGTAACTGATATCGATCCACCTGATATGACCCCTGTAGGTGACAATAATGCTTCTGATGACACTGTTTCCAAGAGCGAATCATGTTAACATTTGAATAATCATTCCTTTAACTTAGCAGGCGGAGAACCTAACCTAGAATTTATCCCCGGGATAAGTAGGGCTCGCAGTTCAGAACCTTGCCAATGCACACCTGAACCCCGCTAACATGCTCCAAAATTCCGCATTTTCACTCCAGAATCTCGTTTAAACACTCCCCAATCTTGCCAAGATTCAAGGGCTCTTTGGCAAAATGGCCCTTCAAAAACTAATAGCAAACCCTTCCAGCATACGTCCTATTCTCAAAATAACTGGCCCTGGAAAAGATCTCACAAGAAAAACAGGAAAAACAGTTATTATAACTAGCAGTCCCTTTAAAAATGAATTAGAAGCTGATATTAAGATAAAAACAAGTTGAACTGATGAAAAATGCAAGATTGAAAAAGAAGAAGAACCAGAAACAGAAACAGTTCAGGAGCATTTATCAAAACCAAAGAGGACATCAAGAGCCTCTCGCACTTCGAAATATCCAGTTGAATAAAATGATGTACCTACGTCTAGATCATCAGAGGAAGACGATGACACGCCGTGCTTGATTTATGGTGAAATGTATTTAGCTTCTGCACACGGAGAAGGATGGATTCAGTGCATTGTTTGTTCGTTTTGGGCCCATGATGCCTGCTCTGGTGTCGAAGAGAACGATGACACTCTTACATGCGACAGTTGTGTTTACATGCAAAAATCGATCCAGGTGGAGCACCATCTTTCAATTCTTCTTTCATTCTCTTATGCTTAAAATTATCAAAGGCGAGAAAGAATTTTTTCCAGCTGAAGCACATATTACTGCATGTTAAGACGCTTCTCTCTGCTGACATAATACGTGCTACTTGCTTGAGGCCTGTCTGGGCAACCACTTTAGAATTTTTTCCAGGGACCGTATTTAAAGAAGTCTTATCCAGGTTAAAAACGCAATGAGGAAGAATTTTCTTTTCGGCCACTTCTACCCTTAAAAGTGTGTAAAATTTTGTAACCACTTATTTATTGAACGCTCTTTCCCGGGCTACAGAGGTTGCTTCTGGACTCCCGATAGTTAGGTCTAGGTGTCGTTTCTTAAAGACCGTAAACCAGTCCTGTCCAGCGGCTTGCTGGTATTTCGAGAAAGGATGCTTGATACCAGTCTTATCAGCTAGCTGGTAGACTAAACAACGTACGTCACGTGTGGTCATTCCAAGTGAAGAATATGATCTACCAACTCGGCTTCTTGTGCTCATTAAGTACACAGTGAAAACGCCCTAAACTTTTTTTCAACGCAGTTATCTTGCTTATTTAGACGGCATTTTAATGCCATAATAGGTAACCCAAAATTCCTAGCTGCTGTCTTCTTACTGAAACTCTCCCATACAGCTTGAATTGCTGCTTTTATACTCTCTGTATTCCATGACTACTTCTTGGTTTTCTTTTATGTCTGAATCATTATCGTTATCTTAAACAACAAAATTAAATTAATGCTTAAGAAACATAAGATACAATACAAATTTTCGTAGTCACAAATATAACGTGTCTGCATCGCCTGAATGTAACTTACACCACTGAATCTCTTGTTACCAAACCTAGAGCTAGATGGCGTGTGTAGTAAGTAACGCTATGATCACGAGGGATCGTTTCGCCTAAAGGATTTTCTTGCTCTGGTCTTCCCTAGATCCAGATTAAAGTATCTTTCAGGATACTTTTGTGGCAAATCATATCTTTAGCCAACTTTAACTTCAGCAGAAAAACCACAGTACCTATAAATTCTTGATTTTTAAAGAATTGGAACAGCTACATTGATGTTTTTCTCTTGTTTTCTTTGTCATTTAAAGTCAGGACTTAAACTCATCGACACAAGGGCTTATAAATCTTGCTGGAAAATGGGATGAAAAAGATTATTTTAACTCAAATTGTATTCTGTGCCAAAAGAGTCTTTTGACATTTATCAGTTTGAGATAAATAAGTGCCTATATGAGATTCAATGTAAGAACTAGAACATTACTAAAGTTAGTGGTCTAAATCGTTCTTACACTGAAAATTCGCAAATTATTATTGTAGTATATTATAAACATTAAATATACACAGTATGTTATTGATTCTTTTATTGTAAAACTTTTACAAATTGGAACAACCATTTTTCAACTTGTTTATAACATAACACTGTTTTATCAACATAATGTTTACTTCTTATTTGTAGCTTATCTTACTAATACTTATAGTAACTCTTTAACAATAGTTGGTTACTAACTGCAGAAAAATTGTAACTACTAAACTGTACCAGTTACCTACATACTTGCAGCAAAATTTCGTTTGTACACAAATAAACTATCTGTTTCGTGGTAACCTAATTTTGGCTAGCAGTAACAAAGGTTTAGTAGTTTCATTAGTTTGTTAAGCATTTTTTTTTAGTGTGCTTTGTAAGAAAAATCTGCTATAACAAAAAAGACCAGAAACAAAATACAAGCTTTATTAGGAAACTGTCTCTGAACTTAAGAAAAATTCCAATTTTTGATTCCTCTCAAATACATCATTTCTAATGGTAGACCAACACTTAAAAACAACAATCCAAAGGCTACTATAAATTTTTCTTAATAATCGGTATTGTGTCGCCAACTTTTTATATTTTTCTTCTGTTGGGTTATTTCAGAATATTTAAAACCCAAACACGATTCCACTTAAAACAAGAAAGAAACGAAAGTAAAATTTGTCAACAGCGAAACATAAATTCTGTAATCTTTTTACAAAAATTCTCAAACAAGCAAAATTCCTGTTTGATTGATGTTTTAAACAAGTGAACACGTTTTTATTACCCGCGAAGCTTTAATTTTGAAGGCGTATCAAGATTAGAATTATAATATAATAAAAAAATCGTTACATAATTATTGTAGGTGTATATTTTTTAACACATTGTACACAATAAAATCTTGTCACCTCTCGTCGACTATCATATAAAAATTCAGTTATTAATGCTTGAAGATTTTTTGGCTATCAGAATGATGAATGTAAATATGTCCAACGGGAAGATAACAAGCTTTGCCCGCTTACATTTCGGAGAACCCATTTGGCTATTTTTTTCGTTATCATTTATATTTGCATTATTATCAGATTCTTGTATAAATTTTAGTTTGCTGTTTTGAATGTCTTTTAGGTTAATTTTTTTATTATTATTACTACTATTATTGTTTAACAAAGATCGTTAAATAATAAAGAATGTCTGTACTTACTCGCTAAAAAATTTCCAGTCCATTTTATTGATTAACTAATTTGGAAGATAAAGCATCTGGGATGTTACCTACATAATATACGCCTGAGTTATTTTAGATGGGTGTCACGCATTAGTCGGGCTGTAATTACCAGACAGATCGAAGGTGTCAGTCACGGTATATTAAAGCATGCAATATGGAAATGCCGGATTGTTTACAAAGTAGGGCCACAGTATGAAATCAAAATTTCATGCCGAATTTTAGCTGTGTGCGTCATCATCTCTCTGTATGTCGAGCATATCCATTTGGAAAATTAAAACCGTTTTTGAGATTTTATAATTTTGTGTAAAATGTCAAAATAGATTAAAGATATTTATACAACAAAGAATTTCGAAAAACTCTCTTTTGTATTGAAGAAAAAGTCAAAGTTAGATAGATTTAGATCAGATATGCAGCTTTAAAGTTTTCAAGAGTTGAAAGATGATGACTGGATAGAAAGAGTACATTAACAGGGAACGTCGTGTATAATCATCAAAATAACACAAGCTTCTTCAGATGTAATTCTGATTTGCTGATGATGTAGATGGTGATCCTGATTAAGGAGGCGTATATTTTATACTAACAGCTCAAAGTGCTGCCATGATTTTGCAATTTTATTTTGTAAAAAGAAATTATGCCGGGTTTATTGATTTGTAGAAATAGTGGGAGGAACTCTTGAATGCGGTAGATGAAGAGATTGATAAAGAAACGGGGAAAGAAGTGCCGCCGTCGCTATTATTAAGTGTAAAAGAAGTATCTTAATTTTAAGGAAAGGGATTTCAATGATACGTCAAATATAAGAACAGTGGAAGTCATCATTTAAGACAACATGACCTAAAACAACTTATTTCGTTGCTAATAACGTATCTTATTGTTGATTATTTCAAAGATAAAGATTCCTAAACAATTCAGCATTTTTGTTAATGAATTTTAATGTAAATTTTGAAAACATTATTTGATAGTTAGTCACGCTATATTTAATGAGTATTTTAAATGAGAAACTACACCATAGACACATAGGTGCGTCAAGAATCATTAAGCAGGTTATTTATAGTTTAGGATTCTTGAAATATTTATTTGAATCCTGGTTTTGGGAAATGCTAAGGTAGTCTTCTTGGTGTTTAAGTTTTAAAATATCAAATACAGGAAATTTCTTCGGAATACTATTAGAACGATTTATTTTATCACATTCAAACTTCGCAAAATGTTTCTTCTCTTTTAAGGTAATTTAGATGATGAGCATGAGCAAAATCCATATAGAGGATGTTTGGTTTTACGGTGACTTTTTGGCACACACTTGACTTTTTAATAGTTATGGTACGGTTTCACAAAGATGTTCCTACAATCACGAGTGTAGCCTTCTTAAACTCATAACGATATCAAATCCTTTCGTTCTTGAATATATTCCGAATTCAGTTTCTAATGGTTTAGCAAGATTACATAGAATTTCGTTTTTTCCATATTACTGCAATCTGGAGCTTAGATTAATGTCGCTCAATTCTTCTAACTCAAAGAATCCATTGAACGGTCACAGAAGCAGTTCAGATGTGATTTTTAAAACAATCTAAATATCAGCACCCACGAAAATATATTGATTTCTTTGGAGACGATTTAAATTAGACACTTCGATTTTGATGTCTTCTTTAATCATCGATTTCTTTGAGAATGAAAATGAAACCATCTGAAATTAGCTACAACTGTCGAGTTTGGGTCTAGGAACCTCTTATTTAAATGCTAATTGGTGAATTTGGGGAAACTTCCTCATTAACACGTAGAAAACCTAAAGGTGAACTTTCATGACATTCTCATAAGCTTCCATATTTTGTATCAGTATCGCTTTTGCGATAGAAGTATGTAGGATCAAGAGACTAAGCAGGATCTCAGATCTCTGGATGATGACTTTTGGTTATTAGAATTGCCAACTTTAGTGATTATGGCGAGTTAATCAGCATTCATAACATTTTACTTGCAAGAAGGTCGTTTTATTGAAAGTTCTCTAATTCTCTAACCAATTTGTGTGATTTCCTTTTTTTTGGTTCAATCAACTATCGAAACTTACTTAGAGAAAAACCAAAAGCTAATTAAAACATAGAAAAAGGCAAGATAGCTTGGTTTCGAACACAGAAACGGCCTCTCCATTTTTCTGTATGGTCTATTATTTTGAATATAAATCTGTGATGCTAGTGCCTTAAGACTCATTTGGTAGTCAGTGCAGATGCCGATACAGACAAATACGTATTTTTCTATAAGACTTTTATATAACATGAGCCCGGATGGCAATTTTGTTTGCAGTACTTCTTTAAACAAAATGATAATTCTGCGCTGTTGTTTTGAATTTGAAGATACTCGCTCGAAGAGGTTTTCAGAATTTTGATCAATCTGAGAACCAAATTAAAAAGTTAACCATTACAAAAATTGAGTTTAAATGTTCTTGGCGATATACTGATTGATAGGTTACATTGCAAACGCTGCCTAACAATAGAGAATTTTGATGGTTTGCTCAGAGAATGAATTATATTGTTTGCTACATTAGCGTATGTATAGTCATTATAGTTCGTGTACTGTGAAGTTCTTTGCCTAATACTAAAGTTTAGTTTCCATCTATTCTTCTTACTTTCTAGACGCCTGGCATTTTCGCCATACATCGATGTCGTGCTGATCTTCCTAAACCACTTGATAGAATATAATGCCAGTGGCACACTAAGTTGGTCGTGTAAAAAGTATGCCAAGAATTTGCAAGATTGACAAATTTCAAATCAAGCTTAGGAGCTTACAGACACCGGTTTTATAATTTTATTAAGTGTCTGGAAAGGACGCTGAAAATTGTAGAGAAGACGCTGGAAATCTACTCTAGACACTCAAAGATACTGAACAATCAACACATTATTGATTCGAGATTGCGAATTACGTCATGCCATTTGAATCATACAGAAGTATTTAGATAATATGTGGCGCTGTGCTGATTTTACATAAAGCATCTCTAGAACTAAAATTGTAAAGTCGCAAATCGATTAATAGAATTTTTAGGAACTTACATATATGGGTTTTCATAATGTTATTAAATGTCAGGAGATTCTGAAAAGAACGCTAAGAAATCAAAGAAGACAGTAAATAACCAGAAATTAGTTCACAATTACAAGTTACGTCATGTCATTCAAGACGGGAGAAGAATCGTTGAATCAGGATCAGCACTCTGCGATATTTGGCATTTATGGCAGAATTTCTTAAGGCTTCTTCGTGTGGTAAGGATAATGTTGCGTGGTGTGTTTAGCGTCAATTTCAGTTGTCTTTATGCAGTACCCAATCACGCGCAATGTTTCCTCTAAGGTGTGGGCTAGTGCACGCGCACAGCGTTTAAAAGATTAGCTCACAGTAATATTCAAATTCAAAAAGATCAGACTGCGTATGGTGTACGTGTTTATCCTCATTCCCTAACCGGCGGAGAGTCGGCGACGTCCGTCTATGCAACATTGTTGCATATTGTCGACTTCTTGGAACTATCAACTGATATCGTATGAATCGAATTTGAAATAGTGCACAATTACTTCTATTTTACAAAAATTGCACAGACGAAAAAAATGCGCACTATAGTGTAGAAGTTAGATGGAACATTAATTACGCATTGTCTATAGCAAATTGTCATCCACCCTGACAGTGAGAATTCAAAGACGCAATCTTTCGCCTTCAGTTTAGAAGGCTTACTGGCTGCAAAGTTGGAGACCATGTTAAGCATTGGGTTTCTCATATTTGTTGTGATGCGTATAAATAAAAACAAGATCACACTACTGACTGCTCTGCAAGATCAGAACATGCTATTTAGTACCTAAACCTGCGTTTATTTGTTCAGCAAGTCTCTTATGAAAGTTTCTCTATTAATTCTAAAACCCCCAAGTATTGAGCCACCAGTGCAGAAGCCAGAAGTACTTTTTAGACAACCAAGAATAAGCTAAAGCACTGAAACCCACATTCTTGGTTTGCCGAACAAAACTTTTTCCGTCAGTCAGAGTTGGTTTCATATAAAAGGTGGCAATGTGTCTTTAGAAACATAAAAAAACTTTTTGGTAGACAGTGTTGTGTATTGTAATGATGCGGTTAGTTTTTTCGGAGGATTGGACCGCGTTCATAATCCTAAACAGTGAGGGCTTTTTATTAATTCCTTGAAACTCAGTGTAAAGGCAGTGTTTCTTTATAAGAGCAACCTTTATCTCTCTGTTTGAATTATCTACTCTCTTCCCCAGAAGAAGTGTCTTTTAACAATGTGTATTATGACAAGAGCTTAGTGATAAACACGAGAAAAAAGGAGAGAAAGAGAGGGGGGAGTTCATCGGGGATTTCCGTCATGAAAAAAAGCGAATTTGCTGTATGCTTGCTAGATCTATGGGAAGAGAAACTTCAGATATTGTTTACAAAAGAAAGGATCAACAAAAACGTTTTAAAGTTATGAAAGATTTGCTTTAGTCATAAGTAGGCATGTGCTGAATCATTTATCTTACATATCTCGATTCACACCCTTAACAACAACTTTAAGTCACATAACTTGGTTCAAAATGTAAAAAGAAAATTTAACTTTTGCTGTACATTGTTTTCTTGGCTAGCAAGTTAAAGATTTCTTAACTTCTCTCTAAGCATTAGATGTACTTACCATCAAACCCCATATAATAAAATTTTTCTTGTTTTCATTTCCGCTAACGTAGCCAAACGCAAGAAGTTCAGAAGTGTTCGTAGACGCATTGTGGATGATTCTTATAAAGATTCAGCTTTTGCACTTGCTGCAATTGTCTCTTGTCGAAAAAGTGAAGAATTAGAGTTTAACAAACACTATTATAAAATCTAACTTACCACCTAAAATACATCAAAAAGTCCTGATCTATGCCCTATGCCCACCGAGCACTAATGGCCCCGTGCAGTTACCTTTTCAAGAAACCTTTCATTCAGACTAACCTGTGGAGACTTCGCTGTTTTGGCTTGTAAGATGTATTGAAGCAGATTAGTGTCTTGAAAGCATCAGTTAATTATCATTTGTTACGAATAGAAGGCAGATTTTCTATGAGAACCCTAGTTTTTAAACAACCAGAGTCACTACTAGTTACATCACTGACGAGCTAACAAATATTAGTGATATTACATCATCAACACGTCATGTGAATAATTTCAGCTTGTTGAGTATGAGTTTGTAGCGAAGCTCATTAACGAATGTTCAGAACGGTTGATCCAATGAGATTCTCTATAACCTCTCAAGTGGCAAATAGAGCGTTTATAGTTCAACTCTCTTTTCATATTGACCTAATGCTGATACCTTCTTAGTTGACGTCTTCTGAATTTTAGTACAAACCATGAAGTTCAAGTCAGTTATTGTTGATTTTGTCTATAATAAGCATTCTGAGAGCAGAGGTAAATTAACCGCTACAGTACGTTCTCTGTAATTTGTCTACCGATTAGTCATTTCTGCGTTTTCAGCAAGAACGACGTAAAGTTGGTAAACCTTAATATTACCTTGACATTTCCCCAAAATATTTTGGCCTTCCTATGCTTCATTATCTGAAAGAGTGTACCAAAATTATAATTTTAAATGGCCAAATAATACTCGTACATCACTGACAACGAATTATAGGAAACTACCCTTGAAACACGAAGCTCTTAAATATTTTATAGCGCTTTACTTCTTTCATTTACACTTTTTACTGTGTTTTTTTAAATTTTTATATACCTATAGGTCTACCTTTCTTGTATACACCGAAAACCCTAATAAATAAATCCAGCATTGCGCAAAAACGAGTTTTAGGAAGCTGTCGAAATCTTGTCGTTTCAATTTCAGCACGCTCCATTTCTTAATTGTAAACCTATTCTTGTTTATAGGACGACCATATTATTATCGCATTAAATGCAAATCCTCTTGCGTTCAAAAACCGACTGCTCCTATTCTGTCCGTGTGACAATGGTCTTTTATTCTAATCTATTGGTCACAATAGCATTAAGGTCAAGTAGGCGTGAAGCATTTCAGTGTTGAAACGGTAGCGGTTGCTCCGGACAACATTGCACCTTTGCAACCCGGATTTTGCGCTCCATTACCTTTTTAGATTCTGTTACATATCCTCTTTCGTTTCAAACGATAAAAAGAGCGTGTACCGGTTTCTGTGAAAATCGAGAATTCTCCTCTGAAAAGATTTTTAATTTTTAATTATACTAATTTAATCTGTATGTTTGAACATTATTTATGTAGTATTTTAAAGTTATAAAATTCTTATTACACCTACATTAACGTTTTAATAGGCAAACTTTTAGAGGAAACAACAAAGAGTCATTTGCATCGCTGTATGAGCCTTAAAACGAGCATAAAACATCTTAAATCTTTATCATTTTGTCAAGATAATACCAAAGACACATCATTTTTATGTGAGTCTTGTCGAAAGAACATACACAACGCAGCAAGATGATGATGATGATAATGTATTTTCTCTCTGTGTAAAAGCAGCGAAGCACTAAAAGTAGCTAGCCAAGAACACTAATAGGTAATTAGCCACTGAGTGGCCTAGTGCAAGTCACACTAAATAAGCTTGGCTGCGTTTGAACAGAATCGTACCCAACTACAACATTACGCGTCCTTTTCTCTCCGTTTACGTTAAATAAAGACGCAGGGAGCCGTAAGATCAGAACGAACAAGAATAAAATAGTAGAGGACCAGGTGTGGATCCATTCACAAGGCAGCAATTTGTGAAATGGAACAAGGCTATTGTTTGAATTTAAAACCTCTTAGTGCGATCTTTTCCGACTGAAAATAGTGATTATGTTATTTTGACTTCATCAGAGTGGTTCCTTCCATCAATCTTCCTCTTTAATATTAGACTTGTATATGCTGCTTTTAGGATGTCTTTATTTCTTGATTGTTTTTAGATTACAATAATAATTAGAAAGTGTAGTCGCTTTTTATTTGCAAGTCATCAAACATTTAAAGAACTAAATTTAACGTTGTTCAAGTTTTCGTTATTTTTTCTCTAGATAATTTAAAGTAGAGGCGATTTTCAATAAAAAAATATATTGCATTGTATATGAATACGCACGGTTAGTAATATCTTAATTGAATGGAAATAGATCAATCAACCAGAGGAACTGGAGTTAATTTTTTTATTTGATTTCATACAATTAACATTTTTGTTTTTTGTGTATGTAAGTCTAAAAATTCAAGTTCTAACTAAGCAAGGCTGTTGCCATCTACATGTTGTGACGAAAGGGTGCTGAAAGAAACTGACTTCCATAAAAGGTTCTTGTATGTCGTCCAGCTAGATCTTTTCTCGAAATTCTGTCTAATGTGTTTGCACTCGGGATTTCTGTTGTAGCATGTCATTACGAGTGAGAACTTTTCAAAAGATTTGTCCGCTAAGAACTCTCTCTTCTTTTTGCTCTTTCGTCAACATCCTTCGTCTGAAGAGAGTTAGTGGAGTAATCGGCAATAAGATGTGGAGGTTTGCGGAGCTTCTCACAAGTTCTTTATTAGTAAGTAAAGCTACCCAAAAAATCTGTCTGAAATACACTCATTAAACTATATATTCTTAAATGGGACAGTAAGCTCTACCATTTGCCATAAAAAAATAATTTTTATTTTTAATATGATAAAAGTGATGATGACGTCACGAGATATTTTTTTAAAGTATTTTACCTCCTACTGCCTGATAGAAATTGTTTTCTGTTTTCATACCCTACTACTTTTTAGAGTCGATTCATAATTCTTCAACTTTTTACCATCAGAGGTTTACGTTTTATTATAATTGTTTGGACCTTTAAAAATCAAGTTTGGGATTTTCTTTATTTAAATGTATTTATCGATCCATGCTGATAGAAGTCTTCTTTGTTCCTTTTTTATTTTGTGTAGATTATTAGTAGTCTCTGAGATAGAGATAGTTCCAGCAGCCCTTTTTTATACCTTATATCGTAATTTCTCTCTTTCAGGAAGCTACTTAGTTTTCTTTTTATTTATAAGCCTTTTTTGTTCTTCTTTTCATTTGTAAACCTTTTTTGTTTTTCTTTTTAGAAAAACACTTTTTCTAAGCCTGTTTCCTTGTGATAAAAGCTACCAGCTCTGAACCTTTCTCTGCCTCTTATCTCTTCAACAGTCTAAGTAGATTCCAGGGCCGTCTTCGTTATTGGAGAAATCCAAAGAATTTTATCTCTGCAAAGTTTTTTGAATGCCGCTTATTAGTCAAGGAGTCGATATTTTCGCTGTTAAAATTTGTCCAAGGACTCTCTGACTACATTCCATTCTTTCCGGATATCTGTCCATGCTTTAGTTTGTATAGGGTACTTACTCCTTGTGTTTTCATTTGGTCAAGTGCATTTTCTGGTGTGTCATAGTACTTGTTAGAAACCCTCTTGAATTTTTTGTACCTCCCTCTTGTGAATTTTTAATTTCTGTTAGATTTAAGTTTCGCTGACTTTTTTAAAAAGACTCGTTTAATTCTGAGCGTAAGTTATTTCAAAGTTTTCTTTTCTAGGTGCTAACTAGTGTTTTTTACCTTGAGAATAGCTTCTAATTATGAGAGGTATTGCAGTCTGTTGATTATGCTTCGTTTCTGCGATTCGTCCTACACGATTATATTTTGGCTGATCGTCTTCGTCGATGATGCCCACATTCTCCCTCCGTTCCACTGGGAATCATCGTTAACAATATTTAATATTTAATGTTTTCAAATTTGATTTTCATTATTTTTATTCAGGTCTAATTGCAACAAATTTAACAATAAACCTTTCTCTCGTTGCATACTATCAGACTAGTTTCTTTGCGATTGCTTAATTACAGTGAATAAATCTACACTTTGTTGACATAGTTACAGTTAGGAGGAAAACAATTAAGAATAAACACTCTCTTCTCTGTGTAAGTTTCTTTAGTTTCAGCATTTGGTTTACCTCCAACTTAAGGCACAGATTCGTTATTTTCTTTCCAGAATCGTTTTAAGTGAGATAAAGCATTAATAGTTTTGTTGTTTGTTTACATTTTTCTAGTTCTTATTAATTTATAAAGTTTTTGCAACATCTTTACTTATTTTATGTTTGTTTACTTGAGATTTTGGCATATGTGGTACTACATTTCAACCACTACTTTAAGAGTAGACTTCTACAAGCAGAAAACACCTGAGCATTAAAGCAATACAACAGACTGTAAACGCTTTTGCGCAAGAAGTTTTCTCAGATGGATAACGTTCTCGAGTTCACTAACATGACTGAACATGTACTAACATCAAAACAAAGACAATATCCAGTGTTCCCCTTCGAGCAACAGGTAATCGATGAAAAACCAGAGAGAATCCTGGATATAGACATTACTTAACTATCCGCAAATGCTTGTTCGCCTCTCGTTCTATTGGTTCCTGAAAGTGACAAAACTTATAGGTTTCGCATAGACTATAGAGCGCACAACGCTGTCACCCAAAAGGGCGCTTATCCTTTACCCTACGTGTCTGCGATTTTAGACTGCCTAAAAGGTATTACATTCTTAAGTTTTGCTGATATTAAATCAGCTTGCTATCAAGTGGGAGTCAAACAATCGAATCGTGCGCTTACAACATTTAGTGTTCTAGATAGACGACTTTACCAATTCAAAACGATGCCGTTCAGTTTGCCGAAAGCTCTTACTACATGGCAACTACTAGAAAATAAAATTCTTGATCATTTAGAGTCTATGTTTTTGTTTACCTTGACGACATAATTATTATTACGGCTAATTTTGAGAAATACCTTGAGATTCTCACTAAGCTACTGAAGCTTTTGATATCTGCTGGACTATTGTAGGTTTTCACTTCCCTTTTTAGGTTACATTGTAGACTCGAGAAGGTTACACGTTGATTCCAAAACGAAAGTGTGGCGTCTTAGAGTAGTCATCTTACAGCATCACAGAAAGAGAGTGATTAGCAATTATTTAGGCTACTGGGAAGCTTCGGTATTATATCGAAGGTACACAGATTGATGTGATTACAGACCATGCCTCAGTTCTGCTTCTTAACAGATTAAAAGATCCCACAGGTCCTTTGGCCAGGTGAACTATGTGTTTACAATTATTTAGTTTCATCATCCATTGCAAGGGAAAAGAGAAGGTGATTTTTGAATGTTTATCTAGGCCTGTGCCTATATCCGTTGATTATGTGGTTCATCAACCATACAACAGATCTTTGGCCTCTAATCGACCTAATAAGTTTTTCTAATGACTGGTTGACGCATTAAAAGAAACTTATAAATGTGTTCGTTGCCAAATTCTCCAATTTTCACAGAAATAAGATTATTGAAAATTGGCTGATCCTAAGGAACAGAAATTTTTTTAAAGAACTAGCATGATGATTTTAGATGTGGATATTTATCGATAAGATACAATGGCACGGTATGTTTCATCTTGTGTATTTTTTGCGCAAGAGGTACCAGAGTAGAAGTCATCAAAACTTCAAGATCCTTTGGAAGGTTACAAGAATAATAATCAGCAGCTCGTAGGAAATGGCATAAAAATATAACTTAGATAAGATGTGCCCTAAGAATTGTAAGAAATTGAGTAACCGGATTCATCCTTTTTTGTGTAAACTTCCACGTGGTTATGTTAGAGATGGATGCGGATACAAACATTGTTTTTAGAAACCCAGGTTTTTCATCCAGAAAACGATGTCATCAAGAGATAAGAAGGATTTCGAAAGGTGTTGTACAGAATCAAACAACGTATAGAAGTCTTCCCACTGGATATTAGATGGAAGATTAAGTGTGGAAGAAAAGCAAAATGTTATCAGATTCTGCTAAGCACATAAAAGTTTGTCTATGTCTACCATTTACTAGGTCATTTACTGTATCTAATAAAATTGAATGGTGAACTTAAAGATGATATAGGACGTTTCACTGGTATTTGGCATGTCCAGGATCTAAAACTGGTACTTCCTGGTGATCAGTGATGGGTAAGATACGGTAATATTTTATCTAGATACAGATATAGATAAACAAATATTTATTGTAAATGTAACAGATACAAGATACATTTTCATAATTATATCTAGATTCAGATACAAGATGTAATTATTGTATCTAGATAATTTGTATCATTACTAAATATAGCTTACTTCAAAGAAACTAGAAATTTCTAAACGACAAACTAAATTAAAAAATAAATTTTTGTTAAGATCCGTTTATGAAGAGAATTTACAAAATTTATTGCCATATCTTCACCCGGAAAGGGATGACAAAAGCAGGTTTAAAAGTTAAACTGTTCACAAAACTGCAAAATTTTCTAATTATCTAATTAAAGATACATCTGCATTAAAGATACAGCTGAAATGTATCTAGTTACAGATACAAGATTCATTTTCATAATTGTATCTAGATTCAGATACAAGAGATAATTATCGTATCTAGATACAGTATCTAAATACAAATTATCTAGATAATACCCATCACTGCTGGTAATGGTGATTAAAATCTGAACCATCTTTCTTTATTATCTTCCTGTTTTGTAGAATGTTGCTTCTCCATATCGATCCAGTAGCTTTTATTTTGCTGGAAAGTTATAAAGAAGTTTGCTTTCTTTCAAAGAGAGGAGAAGAATTTCAAAGATAAATTTCTAATCAACACCAACTCATGTACATATTTCAATTCATAAATGATAATTTTAATATAAAAACAAAATCAAGATAGAAACTTTATAACTTTCATAAAAGGTAAGAATTAAAGAGAACGCGTGTCTGCTGTGTACTAATGCCATCATTAACAGTCACGTGGTTTGAACTAACCTATTTGGAAGTGTTGCTGATGAAAACTTTTCAAACTTTGTGCCTGAAATAGCTGTAAACGATATGTTTTGCCTTTATCTCGTAAGCTTTGTAATGGCAATTTTAATGGTAGAATACTTTTCAGTTTTGTAGTTTATTTTGTTTATAAGCTTATAAGAAGGTATAGTACGTATTACAATAAGCTTGATCATTTCTTTATGAAAAACAGTAGGTTTGACAAGGCAAAACATTTATAGAAAAAGTTAGAAGTATCAGGGAAATTTTTTTTATTTTTTCTGTTTGAGTTTTTGCTCATGAGATACAAGATTTTCTGACGCCAGGCGTGTAGCCTGTACACATAAAGGCGTCGTCGTCGCGCTAAATCGTTCTTCTTTTAACCCTTCAGAAGAAAATCTTGTTCTAAGACAGTAGCGAGAATATTGGAGAAATACAGGAGCATATAGTACGACCAAAAACAAGTAAAAAGTTTCAATGAACACGGATCCGTAAATCAACCGTTTTCGAGATAAGAGCGATTTTTGTTTTTGAAAGTAAAAGAAAGCCAAAACTTTCATTATCAGTTTAGTGCTAAGCATACGCTGTTTTCAAGATAAAAGCGGTTTTTTTGTTGCTTTAATCAAAGAAACCACGACTTTGTCTAAGGTAAAACAAATGCTTTCATAAATATTATTATTATTGTTATGGTTTTCATGTATGGTCATTCCAACGGGAATGGTTTGGAAGCACGTCGCCTTTATAGCGAGGCTTTTCCCAATCATCAACTGCCTTCGCATGTGATGTATGGAAACGTTTACCAACGGTTGAGGAGTAATGGTTCCTTTGCAAGATGTGCTTACGATAACAGACATCCAAGGTCAGTGTGTACGCCTGAGGTTGAAGAACAAATTTTGACAATAGTAGGTGAAAACCCCGAAAAGAGTGTGAGAAGAATTTCGGCTGAAATAGGTGTAAGTAGTCATCTTGTTTGGAGAACTCTTCACCATCAACTTTTATATCCGTACCATATCCAACGGATACAAGCCCTTACTTGCCCTGACTAACAAGCAAGAATGATATTCTATTAGGGGTTTTTAAGGAAAGCTACTAAACACCCGAATTTTTCTTCCAACATTCTTTTTACTGATGAAGTCGGTTTTCCTAGAGATGCATTTTCAATTACCACAATAATCACGTTTGGTCGGACGAAAATCCACATGCTGTTCTTGAACCCAGACATCAACAGCATTTCAGTTCGAATATCTGGGTAGGCATTTTAGGCGATCAGTTATTAGGACCGGTTGTTTTGCCACAACGTTTAACAGGTCCTGCATACCTTAACTTTCTGATAAACACTTTGCCCGAACTTTTGTAAGATGAAATTGAATGTTTGCTTTATGCATTTTACGCTTGTATTGCTGTTAGGAAACGCCTGAACGAAACATTTCATAGGAGATGGATAGTGCGAAGGGGTCCCATTCCATGGCCTGCTAGGTCTCCCGATCTAACTCTCTTAGACTTTTGTATTTGGGGTTACTTGAAAAGTTTAGTGTACGCAACACCTGTAAATAATCTTGCCGCGCTGCAACAGCGAATTGAGCAATGTTGTTAAACAATTCGAGCACAACGGGGCTTTTTAGAAAGAGTGCGGAGTTCCTTCTTAAGAAGATGTAGATCCTGTGTCGAAATGAAAGGGGGACATATCAAACATCTTCTTGGATAATCGTGTTCTGTAGCACTAAATGCTAAAAACTACAAAAATTTACAAAAACGGAAATCGCTCTTATCTCGAGAACGGTTGATTTGCGGACCTAAGTTCATCAAAACTTGTTTACTTGTTTTTGATCGTACTATATGCCCCTTAAATATTTAAACGTTTTTTTAACGCCCTGTATTTTTAAATACAATATATTGACAAAATTGCATTACTTGTTACCTAAAACTCGTAGACATAAAATTTACTTTCATATTAGTTTTCGAGTCATTAACTTTAACGTCACTAAGTTTTTAAAAAAGTAAAACAAGCATGTGAGTTTTTAAGAAAGTGGTTACGCGTTATGACCAATATTCAGAATGTCTACTAGATTAGGTTTTAATCAAAAATTACGAATTCAAAATTATAGATATTTTTCATTTGTCTCGGAAGCGAAGTATAATTATATTTATACCTATGTACATAGTAGGAAGATTTCATCAAAATATTACAAGAACTTTGAAAACAACACAACACATTGCTCTGATAATTATTATTTTAAAATGCAGAAGCTTCACCCTTCCAAATTTTCCATAGTTTCGCCCATTAAAATATTGAGAAAAAACACAGATAACCAACGTACTGTGTGGCGTGACATGTGGTATATTTTTAGCTAGAGCTAATAAAAAAAATCAAAGCATGTTGTACACACACTCGAGATTCTGGAGAGCTGATAAGCGATAAGGAGCGGCCTTCTTCGATCTTTGATGTAATCAAGCAAGCCGCCACTAGATAAGATAGGATATTTGTAGCGGCATCCTTAGATACAATGGATGTGTGTAATGTCCTTCGGCGAAACTCTGAACAGATGCGCAAAATTGTTGAAACGCCTCTTCTTTTTCTATGTGTGAAAATGCTAAAGAAATTCTTAATGCTGTGTCTGGTGGTTTTTTTCGTGGACGGAAGAATTGCATGCATTAGAAAGACTTCTTTTCGTTTATAAAAATGATTTTTATAATACTGGCGAACATTATTTGAAAGATATTCAAGTAATGTAGGTACTGTCTCGCTTGGAATTAGCAATAAATAAATTAAGTTAAATCAACTCTTCTTTTCCTAGAAATTTATCTAAAATAGTGTATTAAGTTAAATCCGTTTGAAGTGTTACTGCTTAGGAAGTACAGTATCGATAAAAAATTTCCTAATATCGGTATCAAGATGTTCTTATGTTATTTTTTGAGATCAGAATACCGGGGTCTTTAATAAAGGATATGTGTATGAGCATTTTCATCAGAAACAATTTGTAAAAAAAAAATTCAAAAGCCTACACTTTTTTATTATTAATGAATGAATCTTTACTGCAAAAGAGGAGTAAACCAGTCCTGTCATCAAGTCAACTAAATGTATGCTAACCCTTCTGTTAGGTGTAAATACTTTTGATACCCTGAAGTTAACTCCTATAGCTTTGGAAACCTACAGATAAACTTCCAATACATTGAAAGTCTAATCTGAAAGCATGGACAACAATTTTTACCTTTCGTACAAAAGAAAAGAACGTCCTTTTCAGAATTTCATTCCTTCTAGACAATGCTTCTGGTCACTCCCAAAAGTCTCTTTACACAAGGAGACCTGGGAAAACTTATTTCCACAGCTATTAGACAAAATTTGAATGCTTAGAAATGCATGTTCCTAAAAGCGCACTGGCAAGGTGGTAGTGTTGATAAGACCAGTAGAACTAAAAGTAGAGCCACAAAATGTAATTGAAATCCCATTTTGAGTTCCACAGCAATAAAGATCTTCTGGAACTTAAAGAGTGTGCTTAAAGAGGTTGCATTTAAAAGCTTTCGATATTATGTCTAAAGTTTTATTTTTTAGAAAAGGTTGATCCGGATTCGAAACGAAGTTTGAAGGTCAATAATAAATTTGTAACGGATTACGTTTGCTACGCAGATGTCTGCAGAGAAAAGACAAAAGTTTACAAATATCTTTAAATAGATACTTTCGAGAAATCAACATCACTTGAATACTCTACTCCTTCTGTTTCTAATTTGACAAGTCCATCTACATTTCCAGCAAAAAGTATTTAGCCCTTGATAATTCAAGTTATGATAAAAATGTGCTCCTTGCACCTGAGTTCAAAAGTTTTCCGCGGGCCCCGCATAACAGGATATGGGTTGAACGCCACCGACTCTTTGTTTCGGACTTCCTTCAGTACAGTACTGCAGGCATTAATAAATAGAAAAAAGGCTATGCTTTGATTTGCAGACACCTTCAAGTTACGGCATCAATTTAGAGCATAAAATGATATTTTTCAATGGTATTTCTGTAAACGCTAACCTGGCAAGAATGTAACTCTACATATTTAATACCACATGAGCAAAAATATTTTAGACAAAGGGTAGTTATGGAAGTATTTTCAATTTGCAAACGTTTGTCTGAGTTGGAACTAAATAAAAATCAAACTGTCAGATTTCTCGCAAACCTGAAAATGCGATTTCATTTACTTTATAATTGCAAATCACAACAATAGACCGCTACAACAAATGTTGAAAATAAGCTCCATTTTCTTGCAAACACAAATTAACTCCCCGCTTCATATTTTTAAACACATTCTGGAGCGTTACCGGTGTAATAAGGGCGCATTTCTTAGCAATACGTCTCTTTGATTGAACTTGAAATCAAACCACCTCAGTATCAAATGCGTCTATTAAAGCCTGCCGGTAATAATTCATGATAAGATTGCATTTTGTACGGAAACAAGTCAAGATCTTTTTAACTATTGTTCTGCAGGTTCCGTAAGATAATTCAACTTGCTGAAGCAGTTTTCTTAATCAAGTTGTTAGTGCTTCATCCATGCGTACCCGGATATTCTCAATGTTTTCAGTGGTACGAACAGTTGGTCTGCCGTAATCGTCCTTATATGCTTCGCATTTCCCGAAAAAACTGGGCACAATTGCTTATCATATTAAAGAAATCCGCCTCCAAAAATGCTACGCCGGGGAACTGATCGCGAAATTCATCCATACATGATCTTGTGTTGTAGATATGCTCTGGGGTGAATACCATGATAAAAATAAACGAAAATGAAATAATTAGAATATACGCCACTGGTGGATATACAAGAAACTTTATTTTAAAATTTGACGAGGGATAAACCTGGTGCGGCCCGAAGAAAACCGGCAACTTCTTGATTGGCCTGAAAAGCCCGAACAGCCCGATTGATTCGATGTAAGCTTGATAGATTTTCAAACTGTGGCCCGACCTGACCTAAACGCGAGCTTTGAGCCGGGCCACGCAAAAGTCCGAAGAAGAAACGCATTCCGTCCTCGGTGCAGTACAAAAATCCTCCTTTTCGGTTCAGTATGAAAATAATACTTATCCGATTCACTACAAAGATTACTCCTGTCCAAGCCAATACGAAGAAGACCTCAATCTGGTGCAGTACAAAAACTCTCCGCTGCGGTTTAGTACGAAAATAACGTTTGTTCGAGACTAGTACGAGCCCAAGCAGATCTAGAACTGTATGGGCCGCATTGGGTCGAGCATTATCATGCAGAAGAATGACTCCACTTGTGAGCTTTCCCTGACGTTTATTCTTGATGCTGACACGTAAGCGTTTTATAGTATCTGAATATCGCTCAGCCTTAAAGTTAAGACCAGGTTCTTTAAAATCCAAAAGCAGCACACCCTCGTAATCAAAAAATTCTGTCATCATTACTTTTCCAGCCGAAGGTTGAGACAGACATTGTTTTTCCTTCGGAGATTGTGGATGCTTCCACTGCATACTCTGACGTTTGGATTTTGGTTCTTAGTGATAACACCAAGACTCATCACCAGCAACAATTTGGTGTAGAAAGGCATTGCCATGTTGTTGATAGCGCATCAAATGCTGTAATCACAAGGCTAAACGCAGATTCTTCTCTTCATCAGTAAGCAATCACTGAGCAGCAACTTTGTGATAAGAAAGACTGTGCATTATGGAATGGACAGTTCCCACGCTAATACTCAACATCTAAGAAAGTTCTGTAACTTCGATACGCCTATTTGCGCGTAAAGCAGAGTTCAGCTGTCTCACATTTTCATCTGATGCAGCAACACGTACAGGTCTAAAACAGGCCAAATTTCGAGTGGATTCTCTTCCTTGTCGAAATTTTCTGCGCCATTTAACCATGCCGTATGAGAATAACTGTAGTCACTAAATTTCATTCTCGTATAAATTTCTGTTGGCTGACGACCCTCAGCTGCCAAAGGCTGAATAACAGCAAGCAGATTATTCTCGGACAGATTCTCGATCATGGATATCATTTTGTAACTCACTAACAATGGTTATAGTACAAGAACCACTAACAGAAAAACAAAAACTGAATTCTAACTTTCTGGCGTTGTTACACATCGACGCAGAAAGGGTACTCTGGTGAAAATTTCAACAAGCTAGGTGTGGGCATGCGCTCGTAGCGAAAATTATGAAAAAGTCTAATTTTTCGACGAAAAGAAAAGTTAGGATTTGTGGAAAAACTAGACACCTACCTCATTGAAATTTTTGAGCAGAGTACCTAGACACCTTTCTGCGTCGATGTGTAACAACGCCAGAAAGTTGGGATTCAGGTCTTCTTTTTCTGTCAGTGGCTTTTGTACTATTAGAGAAGAGCCAAATGCAAATATTTTTGACAAATGCGTCATTAGTACTTAAACAAACAAAAACTTCAATGAATTTCGTTGCCGTGGCGACGAAGTCACCGATACCTTGATCAAACATATTTCCATTGAACAATCCTCGTACTTATAGTCCACGTATCTTCTGATCTCATTATTACGATCCCAAAATGAAATTTTAAGATTTGTAAGAGGATAGTTCAAAGTAACTTTGTGATTTTTTTTCAGAATTTTAGAATTGTCGTTTTTGGGAAATTTAAATTATAAGACTGATTTTAAACTTCGATGTGTTCATATTAAATTTAAGGCCATCAAAAGAACTGTATCTCATCTGGTAATTGAGAAAACTATTTCAGAACACAGAAAACTTTATTAAAAACTAATGCAATTAATAAATAATAATGTTTGAATGAAAGTGAAAACAGAGTTCTTTGTAACATTTTCATTAATAGCTACAACGACACTTGATGTACCAAGTTTCTTCAAGATTCGAGAGATCAAAGGAAAATTTAATTCCGAACTACATTGATTTAACATGGAATGGCGCAATAGGTACTGTTGTACTGAATCCCATGCCCTTTTAATGTCAGAGGTTCCACCAAACATTATAACTGATTTAGAGCTATTAACTAGTAGACCAATGTTGGTTGATTAGATTGAAGGCCAATGCTTTGTTTAATTCATGGGAGTTAAAAGGATATAGAAAAGAAAAGAATGACAACTTGAAACCATTTTCACGTGTGTCTGAAAAGAAATGAATACAGTCTTATTTCATAGTATGTAATTATGTACTACACAGAACAGGACGTGATTTGAAGTGAATTGATTAATTATTATTTGCCGATTCATGTTATTTACTTATTTCTAATTGAGTGCATAAGACACTGTAGTATTTATCTAAAATTAGCAAGTATCCAATGCATGTAAGATGTGCGTGATACAATATTATTTTTGTATGACAACACAATATTAGTTAAAAATACTTATTTGAGTCCATGTTACCAACGCGTTATTGGATAATTAATGAAAGAATGACGAAGTGAATCGAAAAAATTAATTTAAAGCTGCGTATCAACCACTTATAAGTGTGTACTATTCCCATGTACTTACTTTGCACTTACAAGTTTGTTCAAATCAGAAAACAACAAATTTTAATTTTTTAATAATAATCAAGTTGGTAGTACCTAATACGTTTACAACAAGTTGCAAAATTTTTTATCTCCAAAGCTAAATAGGATTGCAACAAATCATCCGTTGACGTTTCTGGTGACAGTAAGACACGTTCCACTTCAACAGGGATATTTTTGAGAGTGTCCTCAATATTAGTTTAGGTGTCAGAATGACCGGATGTAGGGGTGTGTAGTCACCACCACAGGCGCCTAACTTGGCGTCGCCTTATTGTTCAAGAACAGACGCTTAAGACCTTTGAGAGTAAAATTGGTCACCTTCACCTTTGGGTATATTTAAGTAGTTCCAAATGTTAAAGGAAGATATAAAAGCCAGAATTTAATTTTTTCATTCGTTATCACTTTATCAGATAATCACGGATTATGAAATCGAAAAAAAGTGAAAACTTCCTTTTTTGCTATTAATGAAATTTGTTGAATTAATCAAGCAGTAAACTAAACCAAATCCCTTTTCAAGCTCATTTAATATTTACAAATCAAATCTAAAAACCTATTGATCTATCACGTCTAGCCTCTTCTGTAAATCGATAAAGTCGTAACTTAATATTTGCTTGAGATGATTACAAACAGAATATTGTTAAAAAATGAATGTTTATTTTGCAGGAAATAACACTGTTATCAACTTAGGTAAACAACCGTCAGAAGATAAACCTCTCTAGTTTAGTTACCAACAAGTACATATAAAAAACAGTGCAATTGAAAATGTTATTTATTATTTTAAAAAATATTAGAGTATTTCATTTTAATAACCTTTTGATATTTTATATTACTATCCAACTAGAAAAAGAGATTATTTTTTTGATTAGATTAAAATTTAATTTCCTTTTAGATATTACAAGGCATATTTTTAAAGTTAAGTTCTTAATTTCCTCAAAAGAATAACGCAATTATTATTAATAAAATCGGAGGAAGATTTTTTATCCACCTGTGTGTATTTTTAGATTTTACTTGTGGATATCAGTTCTTAAAATAATTAAATTTGCAATTAATTCTGTTCAATTAACTCCTATAAGTAGTATGATGGCAATACAAGATTGAAATCGAGATCAACATGTCTAGATTTCTTATAGTAAGTATAAATGCGTAAAACCACTTGTAAACAGGAAATTCTCACTAAAGATTGTAGATTAGTTGCACACGTTCATTATATTATTTATTTATAACTTATAAGTTATAAGTTATATTAGTTTTTAGTATTCCATTTGATTTTAAATCAACTTCTTCTGGACTGGAAATTTAGAAAAAATGTGTATTGCCACAGACAAAAATGGGAAATTAGTTGTTTCTTGAAAAATGATTTAGGCGTTAAGAGGTGACTCGTAAATTCGTAAACAAAAGAGAACTCGACAATTTTCAAAATTCATTCCTAGTACTTATATACTTTTATAGCTTTTTACATTTTCATCACTTGAGTTAAAACTTATCAATTTATGACCTTTTACAACAATTTTTGCAAGGTCAGAGATTTGCTTTTACAAAAACTTTCCTGGGTTTTGAGAATGTTTTTTCCGCCTTTAATCTGGATCCTAAGATTAAAAAATAATCGAACAATTAGAAAACATCGATACGTCGTGGTATACTTCGTCAGAAATAGACTTTTTTACGTTACACAATTATCTTCAATCGTTACACTCTCTTGCAATGGTTGTATATCAGTGTACAAGAAATGTTTGAAGCTATGCAGGAACATTGTATCGCATCTTGTGTTACACGAACACCTAATCAGTTGGCAACAAGTTTTCCATAGTTGGGACAACTCTGATTAGAGTGGTTCCCATACGCCGTTTTTGAAGAATGAAGATTCATCCCTAGCTTTTAGGAAACGGAATTAAGCAATTCACAGCATTAGCTTGACCCTAAATTTAATCAACCTGGCAAGCTGACCGAAATACATGCTGACCTAAAGCCCCAGATGTGAACGAAAGTGATTCCAAAATCTTGTTCTTTTGGCGTAAACTCTTTTCTTGCCTAATCGGTTATATTAAAATTATCTATTTGAAACAAGGCCTTTTTTCCCAATAGGCTTGGTGTGTAAGTCCGGCCTAATGCCCGATAATAAAAAACCCCGCTTACACAAGCACTCAATATACACACCGAGAGATCTAGTTGTGACTTCGCACTTGTTTATTTATCAAAATAAATTTTTCCGAAACAATAGATGGGGTAGCCAAAAATGTAAATCGCAACCGAACAACTTCGTCATGACAAACACTGCGCAAACGTATAACAATTCGGGTTTTTTGTACCGAGAAATCAACACTTTCACTATCATAGACGTTATTCGGAAGCTCATAGGTCAGCTGAAATTTTGCAAGGCCTCGGGAAAATACATTAGTGGAACCCCAAAATATTTGCTAAAAAGAATTTTTTTTATCACAAGATTAGAACATGAAAAATTCTATGATCAAATTTTTTTAGAGATTTGAAAGTTTGAAGCTCTTCAGGGTGGAGGCTCGGCTTGAAATTTGAAAAATCAACGTCTGAGCCTACCTTGTCCTAACCCCATGATCTCCCTTAGAGACCTTATTAAAAAGCTAAACTGCGAGAGGTGTTCTATATTAAAAGTACGGGTGAATGTTATACAAACTGCGCAATGCCCAATATTGGGCGCCATTTGTGTGGTAATAAAGTCTGAAGCGTTCTTTTGTTCAAAACTCAATTTAGCTTCCGGGAAGCAAACAAACATGGCGTGTGTAATCGCAGAGTGCTCAAAGTGTGAGGAGCGTGGAGTTATCAGATTTTTGCAAGGTAAGGAATTAAGCAAAGCGAGATTATCGCAGATTACAGGGCGTTTATGGCCCGAACGTTTTAAACCAGAAAGAAGTCACCGTTTGGTGCAAGAAATCTGAAGATAGACGAACGGGGCTGAATAATGATCCGGAGAAGAAAAGAGGCAGACCAAAGACCTCACACACGGATGACAACTGCACAATTGCCGAACGTTTGATTAGGAAAGATCGTCGCATTATAGTTTGTGAAATTGCTGAAATAATTGGCATTCCTAGAAGTTATGTTTATGAAATCATATGTGACCTAACTTGACAAGCAGCAGTATCGTGAAGGGATGTTCAAGCTAGTGTCGCACTGGGATAAATGTCTCAACGTTTACGGAAATTAAGTCGAGAAATAAACAAAAGTATGAAGTTTTTTGTGAAATACATTAAATATTTTGTTTAAATATAAATGTTAGTGTAATTTCAGCTTGTATCTTTTAAATAGGATACTCTTCGTACTTCCATTTACTGGTTCAGAAAGTCTAGACACAATCGGGAATTTAAAACTATGAAGTCAGGTTGGCTCTATTGTGAGATACTGGGCAAAGACAGCGGACGCGCACCCGGACATAATGGCTGTACCCCGCCGGTTTTATCAAGGATTTTGACACTTGCAGATAACAGAAGAATATTAGACGACTGTAAAGTGGAAACCTTTTCTGCTTAAATAGAAGTAAGCGAAAGTAACCAATGAAGTCAATGAGACTACTGTGAGGCGCCTAATGAAGTTGGTCAATTCAAAATTGAGCCATCGCGTCGCGTCGGAAATAATCAAGATTAAGTTATGCGATTTTTTTCATAATGTTCTAGACAATAAATGCTATAAATAAATACTCAGAAAAGTTTAATTTTTCCTAGACTGTACTCTCTATTTCCGAAAGAGGAAGCATGAATCTTTCCATGTACAGACTTAAGTAGCGGATCTATGCACAATGTTTTTTCTAAGACTATTGTCTGTGTTTTTTGTTTTATACTTTTCAGTCCTTATGTTGATTCAGAGAGAATCTCTGAAGGTTGCCAAATGGTCAGGAACACATAGCCTATATCAGAACATGATTTCCACGCCTTAAAAGCCAAACGCTTGCCTTTTCCACCAAAAGAGCCATTAGAAATATGAAACCCCCTGCAGTTTGATGCACTGACAGGTGTTTTTACCTGCGACCACTGCTACAGAAAATCCACAATTCAAGCAACTTTTACTGTTTTAGCATAAAAAAGGACAGGGACAGCACTACAACATATATGTGCTAGCAAGTCTCTTTGATGATACGTCCCTTTTCTGTGCTAGAACAAGAACGTCCTGCAATGAATGTCCCAAACTGTTTTGGTCACTGAATAACTTCACTAACAGTCGTTATAACTTGAACGGACAAATCATCTTTTAGAACGTAGCCGTGTAATAGACAGAACAGCTCTTCCTTATTTTCAGAATTTCTAAGAAAATCATTCCGATTTCGCAAATTATTTTGCTTTGCAAATACTTGTCTTGGCACTCTTGCTACGCGGTTTTCCCGAACTTTTCTTTTTAAGCTGGACGCTAAACATCTATGCTACACGAAATCTACTCTTTGAGTTTTAAACCTTTCGCCTCCATTGCCATTGTTATATAAGCGATATTATTTCCAATTATTCCAATTTTTTCGCCAACATAAATTTTGTCATAAATCAGGGTTTAAGCCTTGTCTAGGATATTATTCTGCACCAATCTAAGTTTTTAACATTTGTTGGCACATATAGCAAACCTGGTTTATACAGCTGCATCTGATGGCAACATGAAGGCAAAGAGGTTAAATAAGTTTATCGCCCTCTGAGTTTTTAGTCGGATGAATGACATACCCAATTTTGGTATTGAAAAAAGGCATTCAAATCTAAACTACCGTCAGCACTGACAATAAACAACAGAGAAAAAAACGAATCACATCTGACTTCAAGCATTTAAAAACTGTTTTGGGTTGGACTTTTTCTTCGGACCAACAAAGATTCGGGTGTTGATCTTTTTTTACCGTGATGGTCAAAAACACTTTTTGATTTATCTACAAGTCGTTCTTCGACAAGTGTTTTTTAAATTTCTTTTCCTGGACAGAGTATAAGTACCGTGTTCGTCAAGAGGGAAAGGTGAAGCTAAATTTTCTTCCAATGAGTTTCCAAATATGAAAAAACTACCTTTCAAATCAATACAGTTTTCCTGCTCCTGAACGCTTCTAACAATCTGTAACTCAGACCTTCCCGTGACAGATCTTATGTCAATCGATAGGGGCACCTTCGTCTTTAATAAGTGCATTATGCTGTTCGTAGACCTGATCTACTGCGAAAGAGTAAAGACCTATGGCGGTACTATATGACGTAACTTGATCATCACTGTTTCTACTTTTCTGCAAAGGAAGCAGTGACTGTTTTAGGCTTTTTGCCTCTCAACAAAAAGAAGTGGTTGTTGAATGCAGTAGCGCGGTGTCGTAGTGAATAACTGGATAAGTGGAACCCTTTAGTTAAGTTGTTGGAGGCTGAGCGAGAGCGGCGATATGGGCCTTGTAGTTTTATAATAGTGGAGCCAGCAATGATGATAGCTCCACAATAAGACACTCTCCTAAGACGTAAGCGTGCGACGGGCAGCGCTAAGAAATAGGGACTTATAACGAAACATTTACGATGTGGTTTGTATGAGACTGCTTCCAAGAGCGAGACATTACATTAAACAACTGGACAGTAATCTAGAATCTACACAACAACTGCGACAAAATATTGCAACAGAGTGTGGCAGTAGCCCAATTAACACCTTAAATAAGAATCCATACTCAACAACTTTTAGACAGCACAACAACTTTCCTTGACCTTCTGACTGCATCACTATACATACAAACTCCATAGCAAATCATTTGATAAAGCATTTGCAGCATTTTTATCTCAACCTTCGCATGGTTCTAATAAGACTAGCATTTTTCTAATTTGATCAAACTGAAAGTACCTGCTAATATTCCTTTACCTTGTAAAACAATTGATAGAAAGTGAATTGGTGAGAGTGGTGAAATAAAAATAACAAAGAGAGATGAAAGCAATGATAGTGAGAAAAAAGAAGAACTTAAAAATGAGAGTGAAGTGCTTAGCTCACTATATTATAATGGATTCTAAAAAATCAGAAAAATAAGAACATTATGAATGAAAAGCAAGAAGAATATACAGAAAAGATTTTTTGTCGTACTGCTGACTGAGAAATGGAGTACCCAGAACTATACTGAATCCATTTCCGGTTAGTTTTCAGATAAGCAGCAAAACATGAAACATAGAAAGAATCAGTTTTTTAGAAAAATAAAATTCTAATTTCGAATTTGTGGCAGTATGAGATCTTTGAGTCTAAATATTTTAAAACATGTTATTGTGGACTTAGCTTGCTATGATTTTGAACTCCCCAAATAATAAGAAATTACCATGTTGCGTTGGCGCAACTCGAGGAGAAAGCTTTAGAGCTTTTAGGGCTTAAGAAATCAGGATATCTGATAGTGGTTGGATTAATAATATTATACAGATATCATAAGAATATGTCAACAATAATTTTAATGGACAATACACGTTTGATTCGTAAGTTTGCATTCAAAATATTGATTTCAGATTCTTAAATACATTACATATCTTCAATTTTTTCAGTCTGGATCGTTCCAGTCAAATCTGGCTAGTTTTTCTTTCAATTTTGACTGATCCGTTTGATCCAATGCAATAAAGGAGGGTAAATTTTTAATTGGTTCGTTTTAGATACAAGAGCACTTTATTTCTTATTGAAAACTTGGACTGGACCGTTTATCTGATCTGTCAAATACATCCTTCAATTGGATGGAAATTTTTTTTCTTTTTTTGCTTCAGTCAGTTTAGATCAGTAAATTTATCATACACTTTAAGAACAGCATTTCAGATCAAACAGGTTAATCAAAACTTCTGTAGTTTTCCTTAGTGACTTAGATAAATAGCGAACTGCAATTTTCACATATCTCCACAATATCTAAAAACCTAATTAGTCCAAAGGGCCTGGCTGACTGAAAAGTTCAAGAAGGCCCAACAAGCCCGTTATACAGTTTTTTAATTATTTTCTTAGCTATGTAGAACTTTTGATAATGTATTTGAAAAGCCTGTGTAGATTTCTGCAAATTATCAATAAGTTTTCGTTTGTTTGATGTCTGGTATAAGCACCATTTGTTTTATAATTTTATTACTATGACTTTTTTCTAAAGCCTCTTTAGATTTCTCAAGAGCTTTTCTAGATATAAAGTTACAACTTTCTTCTTTCGTATCAGACACACAAAAAAACACTTCAGTTAAAACAGAAAAAAACTGTAATTTCATGGTACAAACATCAGAAGCGTATGAATTTCATATGTTTTCATATCGAGGACTGATTCATTTTTTAGTATAGTCCTCTAGTGTGTTGATGCATTTGTCCTAACCACAAAGAAGTCCATATAATACGCTTTCGATTATCGCAATGCTTGTTTTTTTTATAAGTGGCGTTGAATTTTAAATAGCAGAGTAACTCTTTACAAATATCAAGAAGGTGATATCTCACATGATTTGATAATACTAAACAGACCGAATAAGAGTAAAACAGGAAACACTGTGTCGATCGATCTGTTTAAAGCAAGTTTAAAACGATTTGATTGTAAACTTAAATTTTATGATCATATTAAGTCGAATAGAAATAGGTTAAACACAGAAGTTTAATAATATAATAGGTATACGTGGTTATGTAGGGTTTCAACTTT
This sequence comes from Ignelater luminosus, assembly GCA_011009095.1. Taxonomy (NCBI): domain Eukaryota; kingdom Metazoa; phylum Arthropoda; class Insecta; order Coleoptera; family Elateridae; genus Ignelater; species Ignelater luminosus. Next base: position 383,682 of record VTPC01090618.1, read on the forward strand.
TATCGTCATCATTAAATCAGAATAAGTTAAACTTATCTGTCAACTGCATTATCGATCACAAGGTATTAAATAAATAAAAGATAGGTGCGAATCTTTAAAATGTGATAAGATTTTTGTCTTTTATTTATTCAATAAACTAGATCGTTTGTAATCTTCTAGACATCTATTTTAAACCATCTTAACCTTCCTTGATCTGTATCGCGACTTTTTATATTTGTGCTAGGTGTAATTCACTAATAGATGCGGTTTCTTCCAATTTCTTTCTTAGGTAGATCATTTTTCAAGTGTTATCATCTTGTACAACACAAAAATTAAAAGATTAAAGAAGTTTTTTTAACAAATACTTTGATATGTTTTTTATAGATACAGTTATTCTTGTTATTTAAACATTCCAAAAATGATAAAGCAGCAGATAAAGAGAAATCTTGGAAAATCTTAAGGATTCTTAAAATTTTCCAGTTGTATCTGTAAAAAGTAAACGCAGATTTATGATAAGAATTTTTGATAAAAACATTTTTACCTATACTTAGTAAACTATAAAAAATGTTATTTTATTCGTAAACATTAAACAGTGTGATTAAGATTTTTCTATCTGAAGTATTGTTTTACAATTTCAAGGTTTTTTCAAACCTGCATTATACAGGAGTATATCGTTTCTTGAAACACGATGTGTCAAGGATTCAAGATTTCTTGTTTCTTCAATATGCGGAAATCAGCGTGTAATATTGAGGAAAGATTTGTGTATATCTCATTCTCAGAACTAAACTGAACCATATAAATCTCACTGTCGGACTTAAACTTCTTCCTTATTGACTTATACCATCGACTTTAATTGACAAATTGCAATTTGTTACATTTTGTGTTGGGACAGTCAAAATCTGTTTTGCCTTCAAGATGCTCTCCACTTATGCTTCTACCAGCCAATAGAAAAAGACTCACAAAAGTATATCCAGTCTACTTTGAACGACTGATTACTATAATTGAAGAATAACTAAATTTTTTGATTAGAACTTTTACTCACAGTGAGCAAAGCAACCTGCAACATTAGGAACAGATGCTGAAAAGAAAATATAAAATCCAGGAAAATATTGAAGTTACTGTTGAAAGAAATTAGTACACGTTCAATCTTCTTTTTTGTCATCTCAGTTTCTTACAGCCTGTAACACTAGCATAGAGCTAAATTTACTTTTTGTTATAAATTTTCTAAATCATTGCTTAGGTAATGCAGCAGAAAAGCATATACTTTTACTTAACACTTTAGCTACCGACGGTCACTATAGTAGTCTTTGTGGTTCCTCCCGGTGGACAGCGACTTCTACAGTAGCCACATATTTACATGCATGGAAATATAATAAAATTCTGTCCGGTTCAGGAATCAAGCTAGTTAGCAATTGCTCGGTCCTTTATCAGCCTATTCCACCATCTGCGACCACTACATATAGTGAGTTTAATGTGTTTTCGTTGAATTTTAGCGTGTTTTGTGCATGTAAAAAGCAAATATCAATCAATATAGATTCTACACCTAGCGCAAGGTAAGTTGTTGTTAATAAAATTTAAAAACGCCTTTTTTAAGGTTATGTTCGTTTATTTTTGCGACTCGAAAAAAAACAAAAAGATACCTACACGTCGTCCACTGACTTTAGCTAAACTCGAAAAACTTATGAACGACTTTAGCGACTGGGACAACAACGTAGATGGAGATTAGGATGAAAATGCAACTGAGACTGAAACAAGTGAATCTGATTAAAACAACGATTCTGAGCCAGGGGAAGACTTAAATGACTACCAACCACCACCTCGAAAAATTGTACGTGCCGCATTAGCACCTCCACAGATAATTTCTGATGGCGAATGGACGGATACTGAAGACGACCCGGCTGCTTTTCTTTTCAGTAATGCCATATTTATTAATGTAAATTTACTCAAAGATGCTGCACCTATTGAGTATTTTCAACTCTTCTTTGATGTTGAAATTGTTAGCACCACAGTCAGAGAGACTAACAAGCGAGCAAACGAATTTGTTGCTAATCGATCAGCAGCGACTAGGCGTAATCCAAGGTTTCAATAGACTGACACTACAAGTGAAGAAATTAAAAACTTTTTTGGTTTATGTTGCTTGTCCGGAAACGTCAAATTTCCTATGCTCGGCCAGCAGTGGAGTAAAAACCCCTTGTACCGCCACCCTATATTTGAAAAAACGATGTCTCGCAATCGCTTTACAAAGATATGCAAATGCTAAGATCAGTAAATCACGAAAATATTGACACGAGTGACCGTTTGCACAAAATAGGCCCTATATTGTCCTAAGTTTTTCAGAATATCGAGAGTGTGTACTATCCAAGGCAACATTTAGCAATTGATGAAGCAATGGTATTGTGGCGTGGCAGATTGGTTTTCCGCCAATATATCCCCAATATGCGCCATAAATATATACGAGTTAACAACTCACGATGGATTTATCCTAAATGTAATTGTATACGTAGCAAAAGGAACACTGGAGACGGAAAGTCAGTCACATTCATTTTCTGTAGTAAAAAACTATTGCAGAATTATTTGGGAAAGGCTCACATAATCTATATGGACAATTACTATACCAGTGTTAGCCTTGCGGAGTATTTGTTGTCCAAAAGAACTACAGTATTTGGAACATTGCGCCTAAATAGAAAAGAC